>JAJIBD010032414.1:0-17177 GCA_021461705.1 Cryptotis parvus
AACTGCTAACAAAATTTATTGCAACCTAATTCAAGCACATGTCATTCAATGTCAAGATAAAACATTCTTCATTTTTTCATTCTGAAATTACCAACAAAGCATTCAGAATATTTCTGATACTTCAAAATATTAAAATGTTAATTACATCCTGATTCTCACCTAAAGGTCTAATTGACTTCTCCATGAGGATTAGTATCTGCAGTCGTCAGTTAACGCTATTTCACAAGCATGTCAGTTTTATCATTTGAGTTAACCGTGTTTCCACTAGCCTGAAATTATCTGTAAGCACTATAACTCCACAAATTGTCCTTCAGATCTATGCAGGTCCTCCTTTTTCTAGGCAACCCAAACAATCAAACTCAGATGTTTTTCTTTTCTTAATGCTCCTAGTATAGTACATGTGCTATCTTACGCAATGCCACATAAACTAATACCCTGTCTTAGATTGTTTTCCACCAGACCTTAATTGTCTTGACTAGACCAAACTTTTAGCTTTATATACTTAAGGAGTATGCAGCACAGGTCACAACAAACAACAGATGTTTAACAAATAACACATAATATCTTTTACACAGTTATATGCCTAAACTGTTCTTAACACAGTATGTGAATAACCTCCTTAATTTCCACAAAGATCTACTGAGGCAGATGCTATCTTGAACTCTACTTTAGAAATGACAAGAACCAGACTTCAGGGGTTAAGGCACTTGTCTAAGGCTACAGAACAGTTTGACCTTAGAAATTAAAAATATACACACACAGACACATACACACACAAACATACTTATACACACACACACACATATATATATACATATACATATGTATATGCTCTCATTCCAAGGATATGAAATATAACAGGACTCTCATTACATAACCAGATAAAAGTCATTAATCTCAAAGCTTAACACTTTTTTTATTTTTTATAGAAATCTTATGTGTTATAAATTTACTGTCCTGATATTTCTACAGGAGTCTAATTTTTGGCATGGCAAGAATAAAAATCCATTGTTAAAAGTAAGGACTTAGGGGTCAGAGCGACAGCACAAAAGGTAGGGTTTTCACCTTGCACATAGCCAACCCAGGTTCGATCCCCAGCATTCCATATGGTCCACTGTGCACCAGCAGGAGTAATTCCTGACTAAAGAGCCAGGAGCCCTGAGCATCGCTGGGTGTGACACAAAAAAAAGAAAAAAATAAGAACTGAACCAACTGTAACCACGAGTATTTTTCCTTTAAAAAGTCTATGTAAAGAATTGCACAAATAAATATTTCAATACAAAAATTCCCTTCAAATTAATTTTTTAAGTAGACATCAAGATTACCAAGTAAACAAACAGTACTTACTTACAAAGCCATAAATTTGACTGATTTTATTAGCATACCATGACATGACATTCTGGGTATTAGTTACATAGCAACTGATTCATATCATTCTCAACATGCACACAGAATTTACATAAACTAGGGAGGTTAAATGTAGAGTCAGGCATCATGTGTTTCTAAATACAAATATTCTA
This sequence comes from Cryptotis parvus, assembly GCA_021461705.1. NCBI lineage: Eukaryota > Metazoa > Chordata > Mammalia > Eulipotyphla > Soricidae > Cryptotis > Cryptotis parvus. Next base: position 1,521 of record JAJIBD010032414.1, read on the forward strand.
ATAGCAATACTAAATCTTTCAACTGTGAATAGAAAATATGACTCTAAACTAGTCTACATTATTATCATGGTACAGATTCAGATATACAAACAAATGTGTGAATACAAAAGCTTAGGTCCCATTAGACTCATGTAAAATTCCTTTTTAAAAACAGTCAACTCCTGCAGGGAGAAAGACTCTCCTTTATTTTCAGTGAGAATGCCAACTCGTCCAGTCTTTTTGGAGAACAATATAGACATTCCTCAAAAAGCTAGAAATTGAGCTTCCATATGACACCTGGGGCTTCAAAAACACACAGCAGAAACACCATCTGCACTTCTACGTTTATTGCAGCACTATTCACAACAGTCAGAAACTGGAAACGACCTGAGTGCCCAAGTACAGACGACTGGTTAAAGAAACTATGACACATGTACACAATGGAATACTACGCAGATGCTAGGAAGAATGAAGTCATGAAAGGTACTTATAGATAGGCATGGGGAGTATCATATTAATTGAAATGAATCAAAGAAGAGGGACAGACGCAGAATGATTGCGTTTGTCTGTGTAGTGTGAAAAACTTAGTATGAAGCCAGTATCTAAGCAGAGTAGTAACAAGTGCCAAGAGGTTTGTTCCACGGTTGGAAGACTGCTTTAACCTCTTGGGGAAAAGGCAGCTGAAATACAGAAGGGAGCATTACGACAAAGATACTGCTAAGTGACCACTGCATAAAAACTGTGTGCACAACAGGTAAGGGAACAAACATGGAAACCTCTCAGTATCCGTTTGGAGACCATAATGCTCAATGGGAGAGATAGAGACAGAGAAAGAGGTGCCTGCCATAAATAAAGGCTATGAAGTGGGGGGGTTAATGGGTGGCAGGAATGCAAAGGGAGACATTAGTGGTGGGAAGTGTGCACTGGTGTTGGAACATGGTGTGGCTGAAATCAATCATGAATAGTCCTTTATCGGTATGGCACAGTGACTCAATAAAATAAACTTAAATAAATAAATGTCCATTAAAAAATAACGACAACCACCCCTAAAGCTGGAGAGCTAGTATATAGCCTTGCATGTGACTAAGACAGCCACAACCCCAGTTCAAATCCCACACCTTACACACTGTCCAATAAGTCTCACTTTGAACATTTCACTTGGATTATTTATTTTTCATACTTAGTAATATATTGTAAAATCTAAATAGCTATAGTATGAAAGTATAACTTCTTATGCATTATAAGTAAAAACAAGTCAGAAAAGAGGCATCAGGAGAAATAAATCGGGAAAATATTAGTGCTTTAAGATGTTAAGTCCAGCTAAGGCTTCTGTGGTACACTCTCAATATTTTTAAATGTGATAATCAAGATTCCTGTCTGTATAATCACTTAGGAAGAAATTTAAAAGTTAAAATAAATCTTTAATAATAGTTAATTCACTATAACTAATAAAAGGGAAGTCACAAAGTCAAGGTATAAACTGCATATTAAGATTTAAAGACAGGACGGTGGCAGAAAAAAGGAAAGTAATAAAACTTAGAGAGGAAATCAATGAGTTGGAAACCAAAAAAAACAATCCAAAAGATTAATGAAACCAAGAGCTGGTTTTATGAAAAGTTAAACAAGATTGACAAACCATTGCCAAGACTTGTAAGGACAGGGAAAGAGAGAACCCAAATAAACAGAATCAGAAATAAAAAGGGTGACATCACAACAGAAACCACAGAAATCCAAAAGATCATCAGAGATTACTTTGAGAGCCTGTATGCCGTGAAACATGAGAATCTAGAAGAAATGGATCAATTCCTGAAGTCCTATAACCTCCCACGGCTGAAACAAGAAGACCTCCAATACCTGAATAAGCCTATCACCATTGAGGAAATAGAAACAGTAATTAAAAGTCTGCCCAAACACAAAAGCCCAGGTCCAGACGGATTCACCAGTGAACTCTACCAAACCTTTAAGGAGGACCTACTGCCAGTCCTTTTCAAGCTCTTCCAGGAAATAGAAGAAACAGAAACACTCCCAAACAGCTTCTATGAGGCACATATCACCCTGATCCCAAAAGCAGGGAGAGACAACACAAAGAAAGAAAACTACAGACCAATATCCCTGATGAACACGGATGCTAAGATCTTAAACAAAAATACTAGCAAACAGAATCCAAAGACTCATCAAGAAGATTATACATCATGACCAAGTAGGATTCATCCCGGGAATGCAAGGATGGTTCAACATTCGCAAGTCAATCAACATAATACATCATATCAATAAAAGAAAAAATAAAAACCATATGATCCTATCAATGGACGCAGAGAAAGCATTTGATAAGATCCAGCACCCGTTCATGATTAAAACCCTCCAGAATATGGGAATTGAAGGGACTTTCCTCAAGATAGTTACAGCCATCTACCAAAAGCCCACAGCGAGCATCATTCTCAATGGGGGAAAAGTTGAAAGCCTTCCCCCTGAGATCAGGGACAAGACAAGGTTGCCCACTCACCCCCTTTTTATTCAATATAGTACTGGAAGTACTTGCGATAGCAATCAGAGAAGAAAAAGGACATCAAGGGCATCCAGATAGGCAAGGAAGAAGTCAAGCTATCATTATTTGCAGATGACATGATATTATACCTAGAGAACCCTAAACTCTCTACCAAAAACTCCTAGAAACAATAGATGCATATAGTAGAGTGGCAGGATACAAAATCAACACCCAAAAAGTCGGTGGCTTTCCCTATATACAAATAACGAAAGAGAAGAAAGGGATATTAAGGAAACAATTCCATTCACAATTGTGCCACAGAAAATCAAATACCTAGGAATCAACCTACCCAAGTGTGTGAAGGACCTGTACAAAGAAAACTACAAGACACTGCTCCAAGAGATAAAAGAGGACACAAGGAAATGGAAACATATTCCCTGCTCATGGATGGGGAGAATCAACATTGTCAAAATGGTAATACTCCCTAGAGCTCTGTACAGATTCAATGCAGTCCCTATAAGGATACCCATGACATTCTTCAAAGAAATTGACCAAATACTCCTGAAATTTGTATGGAACAATAAACCCCCCAAGGATAGCTAAAGCAATCCTCGGGAAAAAGAAGATGGGAGGCATCACCTTTCCCAACTTCAAACTGTACTACAAGGCAGTAGTAATTAAAACAGCATGGTATTGGAATAAAAACAGACCTGTGGACCTATGGAATAGAATTGAGTATCCTGACACCCAACCTCAAACACATGATCATTTAATCTTTGATAAAGGTGCAACGAGTCCAAAATGGAGTAAGGAAAGCCTCTTCAACAAGTGGTGTTGGGAAAACTGGGCAGCGACATGTAAAAAAATGAATTTGGACCTGTGTCTAACACCATGCACAAAAATCAGATCAAAATGGATTAGAGATCTGAATATCAGACTTGAATCCACAAAGTACATTGAAGAAAATATAGGAAAAACCCTCCACGACATTGAAGCTAAAGGCATCTTCAAAGGTGAAACATCACTAACAAAGCAACTAGAAGAAAAAGATAAACATATGGGACTACCTGAGACTAAAAAAGCTTCTGCACCTCAAAAGAAACAGTGACTAAGATACAAAAGCAGTCCACAGAATGGGAAAGAATATTCACCCAATACCCATCTGATAAGGGTTAATATCCAGGATATATCAGGCACTGGTAGAACTTTACAAGAAGAAAACAAACAACCCCATCAAAAAATGGGGAGAAGAAATGAACAGAAACTTCAGCAAAGGAAGAAATTCGAATGGCCAAAAAACATATGAAAAAAATGCTCATCATCACTAATCATCAGAGAGATGCAAATCAAAACAACAATGAGATACCACTTTACACCACAGAGACTGGCACATATTCAAAAGAGCAAGAACAACAAGTGCTGGCGTGGATGTGGGGAAAAAGGGGACACTCATCCATTGTTGGTGGGAATGCCGGCTGGTACAGCCTTTCTGGAAAACAATATGGACATTCCTCCAAAGACTAGAAATTGAACTCCCATTTGACCCAGCCATACCACTCCTGGGAATCTACTCTGGGAAACCAAAAATACGCAGCGGAAACACCATCCCTACTTTTATGTTCATAGCAGCATTATTCACAATAGCCAGAATCTGGAAGCAACCAGAGTGCCCGAAAATCGATGACTGGATAAAGAAGCTTTGGTACATCTACACAATGGAATACTATGCAGCTGTTAGGAAAAATGAAGTTATAAAATTTGCCTATAAATGGATGGACATGGAGAAGATTATGTTGAGCGAAATTAGCCAGAAGGAGAGAGACAGACACAGAATGACTGCATTTATCTGCATAACATAAATATATATGTACATATTAAGATACCAATATCCAAGGTCAAGTGAAACATATATCAGGAGGTCTTGTCAAAGGTGGAAATTATCACAAACGTGTGGGAGTCAGAGGCTAGGTAAGACAGAAAATGGAACAGGGTGCTAACAATTGTCGAGGGTACTAATGCCAACCTAGAACTGAGCATTAAATAGAGGCAAAAAGATACACATGACAACCCTTTAATGTATGTTCTGTAATCCATAGTCTGGAGGGGAAGGAAAAGAGAAAGAGAGAGAAAGGGAAAGAAATAAAGAACCTGCCATGGAGGAGGGCTGGGGGAGGGGGAGGGAACCGGGGACGTTGGTGGTGGGAGATGGGCACCGGTGGCGGGATGGGTGCTGGAACACTGTATGACCAAAACCCAAATATGAACTTTTTAATTGTATATCTTTGTAATTGTAAAAATAAAAAAAAATTTTAAAAAAAAGAATAAAAAAAATAAAAAAGAAACAGGATGGTTACTGGAAATTAATTTACTGGAAACAATAACAAAGTTTCACTTAAACACAACAGTCCCACAAAAATAGTTTCATTTAAACACAATAATCACTTTGTCATTTTAGAAATAGGTAGAAAAGAGTTCACAAGCCCTAGCTTAGAAAAAGACACAACTTTGGTGAAAGGGTTCTGCCATAAGACAGCATGTCCCATGTAACCCATCATCTTTATGAAATACTAAATCATGAAGCAGCCAGTATCATGAATTAAACATCAACATTCCAAATGGATTATTGTAGGCTTCTATTTTTTTTTTCATTAATAACCATGCTGTCACTCTTCCTAGTGTTCCATTTAGAGCATATCCCCCGTGGATTTCAACAAGCAGGGTTTTTTTTTTAATTTTTGTAAAACAGCCCACCCTTTTATTATGTTAAGAAAAATCTAAAGATTTCTGAACCTGATCCATGAATCATATGTGACTCAGCAGCCTCCCACAGGCCTGAAAAACCATACAGTCTCACTGAAAATGTTTCTCTGTCAAAAAAGACTGAATGAACTCCTTCCTCGCTCTCCTGAGCACAAAACAATGTGAGTGCACGCAAGGCACAGGAATCTATGTCATCTGTTTTAGGTCACCTGTGGTGAAAGAGGAGCCGCTGTCACAGCTGGGCTCCCTGCACACTGCTGACAGGCTTGTCAACTCTCCCTGAGGTATTTCCCCAAAGTTCACGGTCACCCTGTCCTGTCCCTTGAGCACATCAGGAAAATAGTGGCCTCCTCAGCCCTCTTTTTATCACCTTTGAACACCATGAACTGAATTTTTCACTGAGATTTCTCAACAAATGATTATTTAACAAAAGCGATAAAGACTACTTTCAATAATAGAAACTGTGCAGAAAGAAATCATTTGGTCTTCTGGTCCCATTTTCTGTTTCCTAAAGTTTTGGGTTTTTCTCCTAGACTACCCAGGAAAAAACTTGCATGCCCATTTTCCATACTTCTTGTAAAAAAAAAATTCATTTGCAATTCTGGTAAATTTTTTCATTTGGGAATTTCAACTCCCAAGTGAAAATACTACCCATAGAAAATCAATTTGAATTCTTATTTTTTTTTTTCCTGGAAGTTCAAGAATAATATTATTTTTTGTATTATTTCCAGGACCTATTCCCTGGATCTCTTCATAATATTCTTTGTATTAAGATGTTCTACAAAACTTGAGGAAATAATTTTGGATAAATTCAAGAACAATGTACATTAATTCCAATAGAGCCAAAAAATAGGATCACAGTGGGCTCTTCTTACATCCATATGACTTGATGGAATGGTTTGAGGCTCTTTATGTTCCTGGATTGGGCAGATGCCCTTGGACTATCTTGCATGTGACAGGACATATTGAGATGTTACTGGTGCCCACTCAAGTAATAGATGATCTACAGGAAGTCAAGTGATCAAGTGATCACTGTACTGTAGTAAGCATGTTCTGAGATCCATAAAACTATCTTGTTCTATGTCCATTCTTCTGATATGAAAGAAGAATAGGTTTGTCAAATAAATGAGAAGACAGAGGGAATGTGGAAAAATACATTATCATCATTAGACTCCTCTTCACTAAAAAAAAGCCCAAGAAAAATAACATATTTCTAGTTTACCAACATTCTCTGAATTTATAACAAAGCCAATAGTTAAACAAAGGTAGAGGAAACTAAAGGAACCAAAACAGAATCAGTGTATGCAAAAGAAAATAAAGAAAAGAAGGTCCAGTGAGACAATACAGTGGGTAAGGTGCACACCTTGTATGTAGTCAACCTGTGTTGGATCCTATGCACTGCCTCGGTGAATGGTCCTCTGAGCATAAAACAGGGTGACCCTGATAAGAGCCCAGGGAATAGCCCCTGAAGTCAGGAGAGGCCCAAAAATCACTCCCATTAAATGAAAAGACAAAAATTTACTTTTGCATACCAGAAAATATTTGACTAGGGCTCACCTAAACTTTAAGAAATACACTATTAACTACTGTTAAACAATCATAGTAATTTTAAATATATACAATATAGTGCTTTATAAACAAAAGTGTCATAGACTTTAATCCAATGATAACAGAGAGCAGGACCGCATTCGTCTATTTTACATGGAATTGTGAAGGCAAAAATCTTACAAAATCATTTTTATTTATAAAAATGCATGGTTTCTTTTATATTTATTGTTAGGAAAAGTAATGCCAATTAAACTTTATTGTTTAGAATACATCTTTTAATCCTGTAGACAAGGCATCCAAACAACACTGGTCTTGCTGTGCTGATCAATAACACATCAATAAAGGATAATGATTTGTTTATGGTAGGCATATAGTAGTAACTCGGTTGGCTCCTTGAACAGTAATGGAGCTCACATTTGTGCATGTCTACATTTTAGCTACTTAAAATTGAACATTTTAATGGAGAATGCGATTTCAATTATTTCATGGCATTAGAGAAGTATTTGTGTCCATGCTGCTTCTCAATGTCAGTCAGCCATGTTTCACAATCTTCTAAGGGGCTCCATGTGACTAGAAACATTTCAATATTTGAAGCATTTCAATGCAAGTTTATGCAATCTTACTAGATTTGCATCATTCTGTAAGCTGTTTTTAATTGCTCCCAGGCCTCACCTGTGTGGCCCTGGAAGTCCCTGGGGCCCACACTACTAAAATCTAGCACTATAAGTCCTAAACAGCATCACATTTTTCGGACCCTCACATTTAACACGGGTCTGGGAGAGCAAGAATTTCTTGTTCAGGGGCAGACAATAGTCCAGCAGGTAGGGTGTTTGTCTTGCACACATTAATCAAATTTGATCCCTGGCATCCCATATGGTTCCCAAGCACCACCAGGAGTTTATTCCTGAGTGCAGAGCCAGAGAGTAACCCCTGAGCATCACAACTGTGACCCAAAATACAAAACTAAAAAAAAAGAATTCCTGGAGAAGGCATCTGAATCTCCTCAGCACTACTACAGAGTCACTCCAAAAAGGGGTCATGCCCAGTAGCCAAGATACTCATGGCATCATTCACAGGAGACCATACAATTTGAGTACCAACCTGAGGTATCCCACATCAAAGCCTGCAATCTAATCTTCTGAACCATCACCCTGATCCTCTTAGTTATTCTCTGTTGAACATAGTAAATGATAAGAATTGTGTAGTCAAAGGACCACATGGTAGCAATCTTTAGATTTACTAATGGGTTTTTTGTCCTTCATAGTTTAGCTAGAGAAAACATGAGTCTTACCATCTCATATATAAAAATGAACCAAAATGGCAAACAGTCACGCATTTTTTAAAAACAGGAATACATTCATGCATGTGGTGATATTATCATGAATGATCCAGTACAGGTCACTTTCTTCATATCTGGGATACTGTCTTCTCATGTTTATATTAGTTTCAATAGTTTTAATGAAACAGATGCTTTAGCAACTTCCATAGCTTTGTTCTTCAGGAACGTAGCTATGGTGGAATTGAACATGCCTGAGTGGTGAGCAATAACCATCACTGATGTCCCATTTTGGGGACAAGTAATCACTTTTAATTTTGTTTGTATGTTAATCATTCAATTTGGCCCTTTACTGGCAACATTAGCAGTGGATTGTGTGCATCTGGGAGCCATGCTGAACAAAACAATACAAGATTAAATCAAGCACAAAGAAAATGATACTATTAAGAGACATGGTAAGGAGAAAATGCATCAAGTCGCTGCCACAGTGAAACGCCACGTTTCTTATAGCTACATAATACAGGTTAACAGAATTTCAGGGTGGCCCTCATCCATAGGGTTCATAACTGACTAAAACATCATGGTCATAAACTCCCAAACCAACTGTCCTTCTAAATCAGATTTCCAATTTTTTGATAACTCCAAACAGGCAGGTGAAAACCAATTAGCTAAGCAACAGTAGCTTTCTTAGGAAAAGAAAGAAATTTCTGCAGAACAATACTGTCTATGTTTGGGGGGTAAAATGAGAGATTTTATGTTTGGATGACAGACCTAACTATCTTGGGAGCTTTGCTGTTTTATCTACTCACAGCTTAATCTATTTACATGTTCCTTAGCCAGGGTTCATACTAATAAGATCTCTCTTTTATGTAAACACTGATGGAGGGTGTAGCAGTTACAGAAGTCACCTTGACTCTGAATGAGTAATTTCTGACTTATCATATATCTACTAAGACTTCTATATTTTCTAGATTGGGCAGAGCTCCTCTTTATACCCACTGGACCCAGTGGGACAGTTTGAATTTACCAGGAGACTACCACCCTGGCTATGTTGAGACTATTATTTAAGATTACAGGAAGGATCATACTAGTTTGCCCTCAAGCAGGTGGGTGTGACCCTTTCAGTAAACGGAAAACCAGATACTCAGAATCACCCTGGTGCAGATAATAAATAAGAAGGACATTGTGGGTACCATCTAGATTACATGAAGCCCATGAAATTAAGATGTATTACCTTATACCAGCCCCTCCCCTCCAGTGTTTTGCCAGGAGATAATCTCGGAAGAAGGGGTTAGTCCTTGGTGTAATCTTGTGTTTATACCTACAGTAGGGTGTGGCACCACCCTTCTACACTGTTCTACTACTGAAGCTGTTTAGGGTTCTTTGTTGACAGGACCCTCCCTGAAGTTAGGATTAGTTTTTGTGTATATAGGGTACACTCTCTCTTTTGGTGGGACTCCTCTCTGGACCTCCATCTCTTTGATGGGACACCTCTCTTTAGTGGAATCCTCTTTGGTAGGAGACTAGGACCCTCGTGTATGGTCTAAATTCTGACCAGAGCTAGAGATCTTCCATTCTATTGGATTGCAGTGCTAGAGCTTTTGTACTATTAAAGCCTTTTTGGAACTGCACCAGACTCGGGAGTTTTCATCCTTCCCCTCACAGGTAGAAGAGAACTTCTGTCCTGATACTGTTGGGGACCCCAGGCTCCCCGACAATTTTAATCTGAACTTGCCACTCTAAAGTAGAATTTGCCACAATCAAATAGCAAGTTCTTGCATTCTAGTCCACTTCTATGCTTTAGCGTATCTTCTGATTCTTAAGTTTCAGGTCAAATATTATCTACCACCTCATGGACTCATTTCTAATTTCACTAGCTAAATTCACCACTGACCTTCTTCTTGTCTTCCATGTCAGGATTTTATTTTTTTCAAGATAATTATAGCCTTATAATTATTATAATTATATTGTCTAATTTCTTATGTTCAGTATAATTTAGTAGAACATAAACAAAAAATGGTCTATCATCTGAATTTCAAAGTAGTTTTCTGTTATTTAAATAGTTGCCAATATTTTTTGATTTATAGGTAAATAATTATTTGGAAGAAAACAAAGAATAGTCAAATTGGGATATCTGCATTTGTACATGAAGCATGAAATTTTTCTTTAAAAAAATAGGGTTTTGTTTGGAAAAACATGATTTTAAATTAAGTAACAAAGGAAAAGAAAGGATGAAAATAACATTTGTTAATACAGAGACACAAAATTTCAATTACAGTCACATGCATAACAATTCAAATGGAAACATTTAAATTTTCATGATAAATGAATGTCCAACTACCAGGTCACTTTGCCATAATAAAAAATAAAAGACCATTGTTTCCCCCTATAACTAGACTTTTGTCCAATAATCACTTCTGAGTGATCCCAAGCTCAGAGCCAGGAGAGCTGGGTGTGTGTGACCTAAAACCAAGAAAAAGGAAAAGGAGAAAAGAAGCGTTCTTTTGTTTGCAATATGTCAAAATATCATTACAAATAACAAACTTACTATTATCAAATTTTCAATGTGAAAATTTTATTCAACTATTATAATAATATTTAAATAATTGGTGTGGCTACAAAATTAAAACCAGTAAAATTCTCACTGTATTTCCATATTTAATATTCTATTATTAAATAACTGAATTTTGGGGACAGAGCGATAGCACAGAAGGTAGGGCATTTGCCTTCCACAGCTAACTTGGTTCAATCACCCATCCCATAGTCCCCAGAGCACCGCTAGGAAAATGAATTACTGAGTGCGAAGCCAAAAGGAAGCCCCTAGGCATTGCCAGGTGTGACCCAAGAAAGAAAAAAAAACCACAATTTTTAACTTTGTACATTAAACAGTTAATACAATGTTTGAAACTATTAACATTTGTACATAATTTTATTTCGGTTATGGAAAATGGCAGCCCTCATGGTATTGAGGGGATCCTCTAGCTTCTTGCAAGGCTCTGTTAGGGTGGCGGTGAGGCTACATCGCGCCCCTTCCTCCCAGACCCCTACGTGATCAAGCGAGCTGGGAGGCTGTTGCCCACATCTCTTCCGTGTATGTGAGGTCTGGATTAGCATACCTGGGCTGGAGCTTGAAGACTGCTGCAGGGTTGGTCTCTGATATGAGCTGGGCTGTGATCCAGCTCTTCTGCTGAGTGGAGCTCTAATGAGAGTCAGATGCTGAAATAGCAGACCTTATGGTTTGAGGTTCCCTCCCAGACCCCACATGAGGCTCTGCTGGGATGGCAAAAGCCTCACCCAGAGACTCTAACCCGGGGCGGAAGCTTTACTGCCGGCGGCTCTCTCTATGCCCGGCCGATCTGAATCTCTGGGAGGCGAGTTCTGGCACAGCCCACCGCCCCAGCAGAGGCGCCTCGTAGCTAGAGGATCCAAACTCATAGAAGACATCATTACCCCTCGAACTCCTCTCGTCAGGAATTCCACCCAGCAGAAGAGTTAGTCACTGGCCTTGTAGTTAATAAATAATGATGTTAAGGGAATTAAGGTGACTACAAAGTATCCATCTACTGAGCCCGCAGCAAGCTACCCGTGTTGTATTTGATATTCCAAATACTAGTAGCAATCCATGGAGCTACTCCATTCCCTGACCTGATGGAATGGTTTGAGGGCTCTTTATGTTCCTGGGCGAGCAAATTGCCCTTAAGGCTACACTTTTGTGCTTGTGGGACGTATGGGATACTACTGGTGCCAGCTCAATCAAATCATCATGGGAAGACAAGTGATACAAGTGATATAAGTGATACTTAATTTTATTTATTTTATTTTATTTAAAGCAAACAGATTTTGGGGCTCTTTAGGGAGAGGAAGGAGGGAGAGATACTGAGTGAGTTAAAATGGCACTCCAAGAGAGAGACCGGGCTCACTATCCGAGGAAGGAGGGGAGAACCAGTATATACATCCCAGCATAGGTATAGGCTTAGAAATATGTATCTCAGAGAGGGAACGTGCAGGCAACACATACACTGGAGAAGCGCACATGCCCTTGGCCAGGTGGACTCAAACAGCACACTGGCTCAAGGCAAAACTTTATATATGCTATACATAATTTCAGCTGAGATTTTTAGCATAAAGTCATGCTCAGATTGTGCTATTAATTAAAAATTGTATTTATATTTCAAGCTAATGCTCTAAATGAAAAAAATACACATATATAAATTAACCCAGGAAAAATTAACTTTAAGACCATAAAATAATTCTAGTAAATATTTCCAAAATTATTGCATATCTTTAATGTAATCTTGTCTCCTAAAATTTCTCAAATTTTCTGGAAACTATGAGTCCTCCCTGCATTTAAATATATGTGATTTCAATTTATCTAAAATAACTTTTAATGGTTTAGTATAAGGAAATAAATTAATTGAAAATTTAATTTTGCAGTAATAAATGTAGGTATGCTTGGTAGGATGGGAGTCTTCTCTTTTTATTTTACCCAAAACATAGAGCCGGGAAGATAGCTCCATGTAGGCTGGGCATTTGCTGATACCTATTTCTAAGCGAGTTCCCCATAAAGGCAGGATGTGAGTGTTTATATGCCGAGGCAGTAAGTATCCCGGATCACTGCTAATATCTGAAAAAAAAAGAAAAAAAAATTTTCTTTAAAGTTGTAATACACAACACAAGCAGTAATCTTAGGAAATTGTTTATAAAATCTTAAATGCTTAGTAAATACTTGGCAAAATAATTTTTAAAAGAATTACCAATATGAACAACAACAACAATCAAACTAAAGATGAAGTAGACATTAGAAATGCTGGATCAGACCACCTTAACCTTCTTAAAAGATTTTTGGGTTATAACCACATCAACTAGTAGCCTGAAATAATAATCTAAATTTCATTTTTTTTTTTCACTTTTTTTGGGTCACACCCAACAATGATCAGGAGTTAGGCTCACAGCTCACTACATGAATTATTCTGGCCGTTTGGGGGGACCATATGGGATGCAGGGGAATGAACTGAGTCCCAGCCGCTTGCAAAATACTCCCTGCTATGTTTATCACTCCAGGCTCCCCTATATTCATTTTTAACATTTTATATCATAATCACTGAAATTTAACAAAAGCATCATGAATAAACACTTCCTAAGTTTATAAACTAAGTGATTAAACAAGATCAGTCTTCTTGTCAAGCAAGCCTTAACCCGTTACGATCCATTTTAAAGGGTCTTTTAATTAAACATTTTATTATACCACTGTGAGATATACAATTACAGCGCGTTGTTCATGTTTGGAGGTTTCAGTCCACATAGTGTTCCAGCACTACCCTTCCCATCAGTGCCCATTTCCTACCACCAATGTCCCAATTCCCTCCCCCTCCCATGGCCTGCCTAAATGGCAGGTTCTTACTCTCTTTTCCCCCTCTCCCTCTCTCTCCTTTTCTCCTACATTGTGGGTTACTTTTCTACAACATACACTTGGGAAACCATCCTTATTGCATTTTTTTGCCTGTATTTAATATGGTTACATGTTGGGTGTCATTCCCTTTAGACACATTTATTCACACATCTTCCCTTCTCTGTCTTACCTAACCTCCTGACTCACGTTTTGTGGTAATTTCCACTTTTGGTAAGACCACCTGATATATATTTATGTCATGCAAATAAATGCAGTCATTTTTATGTCTCTCTACCTCTTTCCCTTCTAACTAATTTCACTCAACATGATACTTTCCATGATCATCCATTTATGGAGAAATTCCTTAACTTCATTTTCTAACAGCTGCATAGTATTCCATTGTGTAGATGTAGCACAGTTTCATAACAATTTTTTATTCTGCTATTATACCATTGAGACAGCCACAATTACAAAGGTGCAATTGGTTTCTTATTGTACAGTATTCCACTACCATCCCTCACCAGGTAACCCATTTACACCACCACTGTGCCCACCCCACCTCCTCACCCCAGGCTGCCTTAATGGCAAGGTAGCCCTGCTTCCATCTCTTTCTCTCTATCTCTGCATCTCTCTCCCTCTTCTTTTACACATTGTGGCTTCTTCCCTGCAGATGTTTATTTATTAATTTATTTATTCCACCTTTTCTCCTTTTTTTTAATTGAAGGATGCTCCTGGAGTCCTGGCTCCTGGGGTTCCAAGATGCACCCTCCACCGAACCATCTCTCTCCCATCACCAACGTCCACCTCTCCCTCCCCTCTCAGATCACAACCACCCGCGGGATCTACCAATATCTCGCTTCCTCTGTATATCTCCCTCCTCATGAAACCCTCCTGCTGTTATGAGATGCAGTGTACCAAAAAACATCATTGTTTTTCACCACCCTGAGTGGCCCGCACGCCCATAGCGGCCTTGCCCTGGACGCTCGGAGCAGGCTTTATCGAGTTCTCGAGCATGAGTTGACTTCCCAGGTTCCCAGCTGTGAATAGTGCTTCTATGAAAATAAAAGTCTGGTTGTGTTTCTCATTTGTGTTTTAACTTCCCAGTATATATTCCAGGAGTGGTGTAGGCTGGAGTACAAAACTCAGTTTCTAGTCTTTGGAGGAGCGTCCTTATTGTTTTCAGCAAGGTTGTACAAATTCGACATTACCACAAAAATGCCCATGAATATTTTGCTAAATCTTAATTTTCTGTGAACTCTTTTTAATTGTTTAGAGGATGTTATATATTATGCATAATTTTAATAAATCACATTTATTGCTTTGAGATATAACGCAAGTGAAGAGTAAAGCTTATAATTATCTTTGGCTTCAACCTGCTATATTTGACATCAATAGAAAATGTCAACTAAGTTTATAAAGTCCAAGAAACATGTCTATATTATATTAATAATCCTTAGTTAATATGATATATAATTTAGTCTTTATTGTGAATTTACTCTAGATTGAGGGCTTTGGATTTTTAAATATTCACTTTATTCACAATGCATTGAGTCTACAAATATGTTCCAGTAGTGATCATACAATTAAAAAAAAACTCTGCTCTTTGCTTTGAGACAAAAAGCAGGATTTGCATTTAAAATAAATTAGTTCAGGATACAAAAAGCAAGTTGTATCCTGAACTGGAGGTATTATTACCTGAAGTCTTCTAATAACTCTTCTTGGATAAAGGAGACTATTTAAGAAAGTGTATATTACCCTAGGGGAACCTTGCTATTCTTTCAGCTAAAAGGTTGATAAGGGTCACTCCACATAAACTGGACATGAGTGACATTCAAGGCAAAGCAGCATCCTAGAACTTACCTCCAGAGGAATACTCTATTTCTTCTCTAATACCGTATAAAATGTTTTATCAAAGAACACAATGCCTGTCAAATATTTAATATGTTAAAGAGACAGGCAAAGAGAAAATCTGACATTTTAAAAGGAATCATGTTTCAGTCTCCCCTCACTTTCAACTTGACACCTAATTAACTATCAATACAAAACAGTATAATTGAACAGATGTACTAGTCATTAACAGGGATTACCCATTCTCCTATCAAATCAAGAGTGTTCAGAGAGGGCTCAATTTGTAATAGGCTGACTTAATTGCCCATAATGTTGTTCCCCAGAGAAATGCACAAATGGATCAAGATATCTCATACCCACATACAAACTATG
>JAJIBD010032415.1:0-99178 GCA_021461705.1 Cryptotis parvus
ACAAAAATCAGATCAAAATGGATTAGAGATCTGAATATCAGACTTGAATCCATAAAGTACATTGAAGAAAATATAGGAAAAACCCTCCCCAACATTGAAGCTAAAGGCATCTTCAAAGGTGAAACATCACTAACAAAGCAACTAGAAAAAAAAGATAAACATATGGGACTACCTGAGACTAAAAAGCTTCTGCACCTCAAAAGAAACGGTGACTAAGATACAAAAGCAGTCCACAGGATGGGAAAGAATATTCACCCAATACCCATCTGATAAGGGGTTAATATCCAGGATATATCAGGCACTGGTAGAACTTTACAAGAAGAAAACAAACAACCCCATCAAAAAATGGGGAGAAGAAATGAACAGAAACTTCAGCAAGGAAGAAATTCGAATGGCAAAAAAACATATGAAAAAAATGCTCATCATCACTAATCATCAGAGAGATGCAAATCAAAACAACAAATGAGATACCACTTTACACCACAGAGACTGGCACATATTCAAAAGAGCAAGAACAACAAGTGCTGGTGTGGATGTGGGGAAAAGGGACACTCATCCATTGTTGGTGGGAATGCCGGCTGGTACAGCCTTTCTGGAAAACAATATGGACATTCCTCCAAAGACTAGAAATTGAACTCCCATTTGACCCAGCCATACCACTCCTGGGAATCTACTCTGGGAAACCAAAAATACTGCAGCGGAAACACCATCCCTACTTTTATGTTCATAGCAGCATTATTCACAATAGCCAGAATCTGGAAGCAACCAGAGTGCCCGAAAATCGATGACTGGATAAAGAAGCAATGGTACATCTACACAATGGAATACTATGCAGCTATTAGGAAAAAATGAGATTATAAAATTTGCCTATAAATGGATGGACATGGAGAAGATTATGTTGAGCGAAATTAGCCAGAAGGAGAGAGACAGACACAGAATGACTGCATTTATCTGCATAACATAAATATATATGTACATATTAAGATACCAATATCCAAGGTCAAGTGAAACATATATCAGGAGGTCTGGTCAAAGGTGGAAATTATCACAAACGTGTGGGAGTCAGAGGCTAGGTAAGACAGAAAATGGAACAGGGTGCTAACAATTGTCGAGGGTACTAATGCCAACCTAGAACTGAGCATTAAATAGAGGCAAAAAGATACACATGACAACCCTTTAATGTATGTTCTGTAATCCATAGTCTGAGGGGGAAGGAAAAGAGAAAGAGAGAGAAAGGGAAAGAAATAAAGAACCTGCCATGGAGGAGGGCTGGGGGAGGGGAGGGAACCGGGAGGTTGGTGGTGGGAGATGGGCACCGGTGGTGGGATGGGTGCTGGAACACTGTATGACCAAAAACCCAAATATGAACTTTTTAATTGTATATCTTTGTAATTGTAAAAATAAAAAAAAAATTTTAAAAAGAATAAAAAAAAATAAATAAAATAAAGACAGGATGGTTACTGGAAATTAATTTACTGGAAACAATAACAAAGTTTCACTTAAACACAACAGTCCACAAATAGTTTCATATTTAAACACAATAATCACTTTGTCATTTTAGAAATAGGTAGAAAAGAGTTCACAAGCCCTAGCTTAGAAAAGACACAACTTTGGTGAAAGGGTTCTGCCATAAGACAGCATGTCCCATGTAACCCATCATCTTTATGAAATACTAAATCATGAAGCAGCCAGTATCATGAATTAAACATCAACATTCCAAATGGATTATTGTAGGCTTCTATTTTTTTTTCATTAATAACCATGCTGTCACTCTTCCTAGTGTTCCATTTAGAGCATATCCCACGTGGATTTCAACAAGCAGGGTTTTTTTTTTAATTTTTGTAAAACAGCCCACCCTTTATTATGTTAAGAAAAATCTAAAGATTTCTGAACCTGATCCATGAATCATATGTGACTCAGCAGCCTCCCACAGGCCTGAAAAACCATACAGTCTCACTGAAAATGTTTCTCTGTCAAAAAAAGACTGAATGAACTCCTTCCTCGCTCTCCTGAGCACAAAACAATGTGAGTGCACGCAAGGCACAGGAATCTATGTCATCTGTTTTAGGTCACCTGTGGTGAAAGAGGAGCCGCTGTCACAGCTGGGCTCCCTGCACACTGCTGACAGGCTTGTCAACTCTCCCTGAGGTATTTCCCCCAAAGTTCAGGTCACCCTGTCCTGTCCCTTGAGCACATCAGGAAAATAGTGGCCTCCTCAGCCCTCTTTTTTATCACCTTTGAACACCATGAACTGAATTTTTCACTGAGATTTCTTAACAAATGATTATTTAACAAAAGCGATAAAGACTACCTTCAATAATAGAAACTGTGCAGAAAGAAATCATTTGGTCTTCTGGTCCCATTTTCTGTTTCCTAAAGTTTTGGGTTTTCTCCTAGACTACCCAGGAAAAAAACTTGCATGCCCATTTTCCTACATACTTCTTGTAAAAAAAAAATTCATTGCAATTCTGGTAAATTTTTCATTTGGGAATTTCAACTCCCAAGTGAAAATACTACCACATAGAAAATCAATTTGAATTCTTATTTTTTTTTGCCTGAAGTTCAAGAATAATATTATTTTTTGTATTATTTCCAGGACCTATTCCTGGATCTCTTCATAATATTCTTTGTATTAAGATGTTCTACAAAACTTAGGGAAATAATTTTGGATAAATTCAAGAACAATGTACATTAATTCCAATAGAACCAAAAAAAATAGGATCACAGTGGGCTCTTCTTACATCATATGACTTGATGGAATGGTTTGAGGCTCTTTATGTTCCTGGAGTGGGCAGATGCCCTTGGACTATCTTGCATGTGACAGGACATATTGAGATGTTACTGGTGCCCGCTCAAGTAATAGATGATCTACAGGAAGTCAAGTGATCAAGTGATCACTGTACTGTAGTAAGCATGTTCTGAGATCCATAAAACTATCTTGTTCTCTATGTCCATTCTTCTGATATGAAAGAAGAATAGGTTTGTCAAATAAATGAGAAGACAGAGGGAATGTGGAAAAATACATTATGCATCATTAGACTCCTCTTCACTAAAAAAAAAAAGCCCAAGAAAAATAACATATTCCTAGTTTACCAACATTCTCTGAATTTATAACAAAGCCAATAGTTAAACAAAGGTAGAGGAAACTAAAGGAACCAAAACAGAATCAGTGTATGCAAAAGAAAATAAAGAAAAAGAAGGTCCAGTGAGACAATACAGTGGGTAAGGTGCACACCTTGTATGTAGTCAACCTGTGTTGGATCCTATGCACTGCCTGGTGAATGGTCCTCTGAGCATAAACAGGAGTGACCCTGATAAGAGCCCAGGAATAGCCCCTGAAGTCCAGGAGAGGCCCAAAATCACCCCATTAAATAAAAGACAAAAATTTACTTTTGCATACCAGAAAATATTTGACTCGTCACCTAAACTTTAAGAAATACACTATTAACTACTGTTAAACAATCATAGTAATTTTAAATATATGCAATTAATAGTGCTATAAACAAAAGTGTCATAGACTTTAATCCAATGATAACAGAGAGCAGGACCGCATTCGTCTATTTTACATGGAATTGTGAAGGCAAAAATCTTACAAAATCATTTTTATTTATAAAAATGCATGGTTTCTTTTATATTTATTGTTAGGAAAAGTAATGCCAATTAAACTTTATTGTTTAGAATACATCTTTTAACTGTAGACAAGGCATCCAAACAACACTGGTCTTGCTGTGCTGATCAATAACACATCAATAAAGGATAATGATTTGTTTATGGTAGGCATATAGTAGTAACTCGGTTGGCTCCTTGAACAGTAATGGAGCTCACATTTGTGCATGTCTACATTTTAGCTACTTAAAATTGAACATTTTAATGGAGAATGCGATTTCAATTATTTCATGGCATTAGAGAAGTATTTGTGTCCATGCTGCTTCTCAATGTCAGTCAGCCATGTTTCATAATCTTCTAAGGGGCTCCATGTGACTAGAAACATTTCAATATTTGAAGCATTTCAATGCAAGTTTATGCAATCTTACTAGATTTGCATCATTCTGTAAGCTGTTTTTAATTGCTCCCAAACCTCACCTGTGTGGCCCTGGAAGTCCCTGGGGCCACACTACTAAGATCTAGCACTATAAGTCCTAAACAGCATCACATTTTTCGGACCTCACATTTAACCACGGGTCTGGGAGAGCAAGAATTTCTTGTTCAGGGGCCGGAGCAATAGTCCAGCAGGTAGGGTGTTTGTCTTGCACGCGGCCCAATACAAATTTGATCCCTGGCATCCCATATGGTTCCCGAAGCACCACCAGGAGTTTATTCCTGAGTGCAGAGCCAGAAGTAACCCCTGAGCATCACAACTGTGACCCAAAATACAAAACTAAAAAAAAAAAAAGAATTCCTGGAGAAGGCATCTGAATCTCCTCAGCACTACTACAGAGTCACTCCAAAACGGGGGTCATGCCCAGTAGCCAAGATACTCATGGCATCATTCACAGGAGACCATACAAGTTGAGTACCAACCTGAGGTATCCCACATCAAAGCCTGCAATCTAATCTTCTGAACCATCACCCTGATCCTCTTAGTTATTCTCTGTTGAACATAGTAAATGATAAGAATTGTGTAGTCAAAGGACCACATGGTAGCAATCTTTAGATTTACTAATGGGTTTTTTGTCCTTCATAGTTTAGCTAGAGAAAACATGAGTCTTACCGTCTCATATATAAAAATGAACCAAAATGGCAAACAGTCACGCATTTTTTAAAAACAGGAATACATTCATGCATGTGGTGATTATCATGAATGATCCAGTACAGGTCACTTTCTTCATATCTGGGATACTGTCTTCTCATGTTTATATTAGTTTCAATAGTTTTAATGAAACAGATGCTTTAGCAACTTCCATAGCTTTGTTCTTCAGGAACGTAGCTATGGTGGAATTGAACATGCCTGAGTGGTGAGCAATAACCATCACTGATGTCCCATTTTGGGGACAAGTAATCACTTTTAATTTTGTTTGTATGTTAATCATTCAATTTGGCCCTTTACTGGCAACATTAGCAGTGGATTGTGTGCATCTGGGAGCCATGCTGAACAAAACAATACAAGATTAAATCAAGCACAAAGAAAATGATACTATTAAGAGACATGGTAAGGAGAAAATGCATCAGGTCGCTGCCACAGTGAAACGCCACGTTTCTTATAGCTACATAATACAGGTTAACAGAATTTCAGGGTGGCCCCTCATCCATAGGGTTCATAACTGACTAAAACATCATGGTCATAAACTCCCAAACCAACTGTCCTTCTAAATCAGATTTCCAATTTTTTTGATAACTCCAAACAGGCAGGTGAAAACCAATTAGCTAAGCAACAGTAGCTTTTCTTAGGAAAAGAAAGAAATTTCTGCAGAACAATACTGTCTATGTTTGGGGTAAAATGAGAGATTTTATGTTGGATGACAGACCTAACTATCTTGGGAGCTTTGCTGTTTTATCTACTCACAGCTTAATCTATTTACATGTTCCTTAGCCAGGGTTCATACTAATAAGATCTCTCTTTTTATGTAAACACTGATGGAGGGTGTAGCAGTTACAGAAGTCACCTTGACTCTGAATGAGTAATTTCTGAATTATCATATATCTACTAAGAATTCTATATTTTCTAGATTGGGCAGAGCTCCTCTTTATACCCAGTGGACCCAGCGTGGGACAGTTTGAATTTACCAGGAGACTACCACCCTGGCTATGTTGAGACTATTATTTAAGATTACAGGAAGGATCATATTAGTTTGCCCTCAAGCAGGTGGATGTGACCCTTTCAGTAAACGGAAAATCAGATACTCAGAATCACCCTGGTGCAGATAATAAATAAGAAGGACATTGTGGGTACCATCTATATTACATGAAGCCCATGAAATTAAGATGTATTACCTTATACCAGCCCCCTCCCTCTCCAGTGTTTTGCACAGGAGATAATCTCAGAAGAAGGGACTAGTCCTTGGTGTAATCTTGTGTTTATACCTACAGTAGGGTGTGGCACCACCCTTCTACACTGTTCTACTACCTAGAAGCTGTTTAGGGTTCTTTGTTGACAGGACCCTCCCTGAAGTTAGGATTAGTTTTGTGTATATATGAGGTACTGCTCTCTCTTTGGTGGGACTCCTTTCTGGACTCCCCATCTCTTTGATGGGACACCTCTCTTTAGTGGAATCCTCTTTGGTAGGAGACTAGGACCCTCGTGTATGGTCTAAATTCTGACCAGAGCTAGAGATCTTCCATTATATTGGATTGCAGTGCTAGAGCTTTTGTACTATTAAAAGCCTTTTTGGAACTGCACCAGACTCGGGAGTTTTCATCCTTCCCCTCACAGGTAGAAGAGAACTTCTGTCCTGATACTGTTGGGGACCCCAGCGGCTCCCCGACAATTTTAATCTTGAACTTGCCACTCTAAGTAGAATTTGCCACAATCAAATAGCAAGTTCTTGCATTCTAGTCCACTTCTCTGCTATGCTTTAGCGTATCTTCTGATTCTTAAGTTTCAGGTCAAATATTATCTACCACCTCATGGACTCATTCCTAATTTCACTAGCTAAATTCACCACTGACCTTCTTCTGTCTTCCATGTCAGGATTTTATTTTTTCAAGATAATTATAGCCTTATAATTATTATAATTATATTGTCTAATTTCTTATGTTCAGTATACTTAGTAGAACATAAACAAAAAATGGTCTATCATCTGAATTTCAAAGTAGTTTTCTGTTATTTAAAATAGTTGCCAATATTTTTGATTTATAGGTAAATAATTATTTGGAAGAAAACAAAGAATAGTCAAATTGGGATATCTGCATTTGTACATGAAGCATGAAATTTTTCTTTAAAAAAATAGGGTTTTGTTTGGAAAAACATGATTTTAAATTAAGTACAAAGGAAAAGAAAGGATGAAAATAACATTTGTTAATACAGAGACACAAAGTTTCTATTACAGTCACATGCATAACAATTCAAATGGAAACATTTAAATTTTCATGATAAATGAATGTCCAACCACTTCAGGTCACTTTGCCATAATAAAAATAAAAGAATCATTGTTTCCCTATAACAAGACTTTGTCCAATAATCACTTCTATGAGTGATCCCCAAGCTCAGAGCCAGGAGTAAGCTGGGTGTGTGTGACCTAAAACCAAGCAAAAAAAAGGAAAAGGAGAAAAGAAGCGCTTCTTTTGTTTGCAATATGTCAAAATATCATTACAAATAACAAACTTAATATTATCAAATTTTCAATGTGAAAATTTTATTCAACTATTATAATAATATTTAAATAATTGGTAGTGGCTACAAAATTAAAACCAGTAAAATTCTCACTGTATTTCCATATTTAATATTCTATTATTATAAATAACTGAATTTTGGGGCCAGAGCGATAGCACAGAAGGTAGGGCATTTGCCTTGCACGCGCCAACCCGGGTTCAATCCCCTGCATCCCATATGGTCCCCAGAGCACCGCTAGGGGTAATTCCTGAGTGCAGAGCCAGGAGGAAGCCCTGAGCATTGCCGGGTGTGACCCAGAAAGAAAAAAAAAAACCTGAATTTTAACTTTGTACATTAAACAAGTTAATACAATATTTGAAACTATTAGCATTTGTACATAATTTTATTTCCGGTTATGGAAAATGGCAGCCCCTCATGGTGTGGGGGATCCTCTAGCTTCTTGCAAGGCTCTGTTAGGGTGGCGTGCAAGGGCTAGAACCCGCCTTCCTCCCAGGCCCCTCGTGATCAGCTGGGCACAGGGAGAGCTGGTAGCATCTCTTCCCCGTGTATGTGAGTCTCTGGATTAGCATACCTGGGCTGGGCTTGAAAAAGACTGCTGCAGGGTTGGTCTCTGATGAGCTGGGCTGTGATCAACTCTTCTGCTGAGTGGAGCTCTAATGAGAGGGGAGTCCAGATGTGGGAAATGGCAGACCTTATGGTTTGAGGGTTCCTCAGGCTTCATGTGAGGCTCTGCTGGGATGGCAAGCCTGATCCAGAGACTCACAAACACGAGGCAGAGCTGCTGCCGGCTCTCCATGTGCCCAGCTGATCACAAGATGTCTGGGAGAGAAGGCGAGTTCTAGCCCTGGCCCACCGCCCCAGCAGAGCCTCGTAAGAAGCTAGAGGACCCCCAAAACCATGAGGGCCGCCATTTTCCACATCGAGACTCCCCTCTCGTCAGAATTCCACCCAGCAGAAGAGTTGATCACGGCCTTGTAGTTCATCAATAAATGTTCGAGATTAAAGGTGACTACAAGAGTATCCCATCTGCACAGCAGAGCCTGGCAAGCTACCCGTGTTGTATTTGATATTCCAAATACTAGTAACAATCATAGACCTCATTCCCATGACCTGATGGAATGGTTTGAGGCTCTTTATGTTCCTGGAGCGAGCAAGTGCCCTTGAGCTACACTTGCATGTGACAGGACGTATGGAGATGCTACTGGTGCCAGCTCAATCAAATCATCATCAACGGGAAGACAAGTGATACAAGTGATATAAGTGATACTTAATTTTATTTATTTTATTTTATTTAAAGCAAACAGATTTTTATTTGGAGGCTCTTTAGGGAGAGGAAGGAGGGAGATATGAGTGAGTTAATGTGCTCAAGAGAGAACACGGGCTCCTCCAAGGAAGGAGGGAGACCCAGTATATACATCCCAGCATAAGGTATGAAAGCTTCAAAATATGTATCTCAAGAGGAGCAATGCAGGCAACACATACACTGGAGAAGCACATGCCCTTGGCCAGGTGGACTCAAGCAGCACACTGGCTCAGGCAGCATATATGCTATACATAATTTCAATATGCAATTTTAGCATAAAGTCATGCTCAATTGTGCTATTAATTAAATTGTATTTATATTTCAAGCTAATGCTCTCGAAAATGAAAAAAATACATATATAAGAATTAGCAGGAAAATTAACTTTAAGATATAAAATAATTCTAGTAGTATTTCCAAAATTATTGCATATCTTTAATATAATCTTGTCTCTAAAATTTCTCAAATTTTCTGGAAACTATGAGAGTCCTCACTGCATTTAAATATATGTGATTCAATTATCTAAAAATAACTTTTAATAGTTTAGTATAAGGGAAATAAATTAATTGAGACAAAATTTAATTTTGCATTAATAAATGGCAGTATATGGTAGGATGAAGGTCTTCTTTTTTTATTTTACCCAAAACATAGAGCCAGGAAGATAGCTCAATAGGCTGGAGCATTTGCTTTGATCCCTGGCACCACAAGTTCCCCATAAGGCAGGTTATTAAGTGTTTTATGTACCGAGGCAGTAGTATCCCCTGAGGATCACTGCTATGACACGAGAAAAAAAAAGAGAAAAAAATTTTCTTTAAAGTTGTAATACTGCTTACAAGCAGTAATCTTAAGAATTGTTTATAAAATCTTAAATACTTGGTAAATACTTGGCAAAATAATTTTTTTAAAAAGATTACCAATATGAACAACAACAATCAAACTAAGATGAGAATAGACATTAGAAATGCTGGATCAGACCACCTTAACCTTCTTAAAAGATTTTCGCTGCAAACACATCAACTTCAAGTGACACAAATAATAATCCTATATTCATTTTTTTCCTTTTTTTGAGTCACACCCAACAATGATCAGGAGTTAGGTACTCCTGGCTCTGCACTTAGGAATTATTCCTGGCCGTTTTGGGGGACCATATGGGATGCAGGGAATAGAACCCAGGTCAGCCGCTTGCAAAGCAAACACCCTACCTGCTATGTTATCACTCCAGGCTCCCCTATATTCATTTTTAACATTTTATATCATAATCACTGAAATTTAACAAAAAGCATCATGAATAAACACTTCACAAGTTTATAAACTAAGTGATTAAACAAGATCAGTCTTCTTGTCAAGCAAGCCTTAACCGTTACGATCCATTTTTAAGGGTCTTTTTTTTAATTAAACATTTTATTATACCACTGTGAGATATACAATTACAACGTTGTTCATGTTTGGAGGTTTCAGTCACATAGTGTTCCAGCACCTGCCCTCCATCAGTGCCCATTTCCTACCACCAATGTCCCCAATTCCCCTCCCCTCCCATAGCCTGCCTAAATGGCAGGTTCTTTATCTCTTTTCCCTCTCCCTCTCTCTCCCTTCCTTCTCCTACACATTGTGGGTTGCACTACATACACTTGGAAGCCATCATGTGCATTTTTTGCCTGTATTTAATGCTCAGTTCTATGTTGGTGTCAGCCCTTTCGACATTTATTCACACATCTTCCCTTCTCTGTCTTACCTAACCTCTGACTCCCTCACGTTTGCGGTAATTTCCACTTTTGGTAAGACCACCTGATATATTTATGTCATGCAAATAAATGCAGTCATTTTATGTCTCTCTCTTTCCTTCTAACTAATTTCACTCAACATGATACTTTCCATGATCATCCATTTATAGGAAAATTTCATAACTTCATTTTTCCTAACAGCTGCATAGTATTCCATTGTGTAGATGTAGCACAGTTTCTTTTTTTTTTTTAATTTTTTTTTATTCTTTATTATACCACCGTGAGACATACAATTACAAAGGTGCAATTGGTTCTTGGTAATACAGTATTCCAGCACCCATCCCTCCACCAGTACCCCATTTCCACCACCAATGTACCCCACCCCCTCCCACTCACCCCCAGGCTGCCTTAATAGCAGGTAGCCCTGCTTCCTCTCTTTCTCTCTATCTCTGCATCTCTCTCCCTCTTTTTTACACATTGTGGCTAGCCCTGCAGATATTTATTTATTAATTTATTTATTCCACCTTTTCTCCTTTTTTTTTTAATTGAAGGATGCTCATGTGGAGTCCTGGCTCCACAGGGTTCCAAGATGCACCCTCCACCCGAACCCATCTCCCATCACCAACGTCCTGTCTCCCTCCCCCTCCCGAATCCCAACCACCCGGCAGGCTCTATATGTCATCTCCTTCCTCTGTATATCTCCCTCTCAGCAAACCCTCCTGCTGTTCGCGGAATGCAGTGTACCAAAAAACATCATTGTTTCACCACCCTAGTGGCCCGCTCGCATAGCGGCCGCGCGACCTGGACTCGAACCGGCTTTATCAGTTCTCGGGCATACTGATTGTTTCCAGGTTCTGGCTATTGTGAATAGTGCTTCTATGAAAATAAAAGTGCGGATTGTGTTTCTGCTTTGTGTTTTTGGCTTCCCAGTGTATATTCCCAGGAGTGGTATGGCTGGGTCAAAAGGAAGCTCAGTTTCTAGTCTTTGGAGGAACGTCCATATTGTTTTCCAGAAAGGTTGTACAAGTCGACATTCCCACAAAAATGTTATGATCCATTTTTTAAATCTTAATTTTCTGTGAACTCTTTTTAATTGTTAGAGGATCTTATATATTATGCATAATTTTAATAAAGTACATTTTATTGCTTTGAGATATAACATGAAGTGAAGAGTAAAACATAATTATCTTTGGCTTCAACCTGCCTGTTGACATCAATAGAAAATGAAAACTAAGTTTATAAGAGTCCAAAAAACATCATCTATATTATACTAATAATCCTTAGTTAATATGATATATAATTTGGTCTTTATTGTGAATTTTCCTAGATTGAGGGGCTGGATTTTTAAATATTCACTTTTATTCACCAAGTGTGCATTAGTCTACAAATATGTTCAGCGTGATCATACAATTAAAAAAAAAACTCTTTTCTTTGCTTTGAGACAAAAAAGCAAGTTGTATTTTAATAAATTAGTTCAGGATACAAAAAGCAAGTTGTATCCTGAACTAATTTATTCAGTGCACAAGTCTTCTAATGAAAACTCTTCTTGGATAAAGGAGACTATTTAAGAAAGTGTATATTACCCCCTGGGGAACCTTGCTATTCTTTCCAGCTAAAGGTTGATAAGGGTCACTCCACGCCAAACTGGACATGAGTGACATTCAAGGCAAAGCAGCATCTATAGAACTTACCTCCAGAGGAATACTCTATTTCTTCTCTAATACCATGTAAATGTTTTAAGGTCAAAAGAACACAATGCCTGTCAAATATTCCATGTATGTTAAAGAGACAGGCAAGGAAAATCTCTGACATTTAAAAAGGAATCATGTTTCAGTCTCCCCCTCTTCCAACTTGACACCTAATTAACTATCAATACAAAACAGTATAATTGAACAGATGTACTAGTCATTAACAGGGATTACCCATTCTCCTATCAAATCAGAGTGTTCAGAGAGGGCTCAATTTGTAATAGGCTGACTTAATTGCCTGTGTATTCCCCAGAGAAATGCACAAATGGATCAAGATATCTCATACCCACATACAAATATGCAAACACACACCCCATAAATACAGGCATGCCTCCTCAGCTTTAATCAATGTGTTGGTTATTGTTACATTCATGAGTACAAACACAAATTTATGGTAGCTAGAGTCCAAACAGATGGAAAAATTAATAAAGCATTCATCCAAGAAACAAAAAAATTCAGATTCAGTGACACAAATAATATATGCTATAAAGCATTTTTTGGTAAAAATAATTGGTTTAAAATGTTTTAAGGCAATAGACAAGAACATCCTCAAACACTAAAAATATAAAAAGTCAAACACAGTATAGAAGAATTACAACTTCCATACTTGTATGTGCACAATCTACTGTTATCACACCTGTTTCTGGCAATTTACTGTGTAGTATTTGTTTCATCACAAGGAACTGATTTACAATTACAGCAGTCACATGGACTGTTGATTAAACCAGCACATGGGTTGTTGATTAAATGAACCCAAAGCCATATTTTCTTGGGTAGAGGCAGGGGGTACCCAAAATCCTGAAATGTGAACAGCTCTTATGTGCAAGGTACAGAATACAATAAGTAACTCAATGATTTTCTGCTTCTTTAAGTTTTCATGGCTACATATAGGGGATCTATACTGATAGAGCAGATGCACTTTGCCCTTATAAAAGCTTTTTTCAGCATATATATTTGAAAACAAAGAATGAGGATCTCCTACAAAGGCCTGTCCATATTGGATGGTAAATGCAGCTGTCTTTTTTTTCTGGCCCACATTCGGCTGTGCTCAAGGACCATACCTGGTGCTAGAGATCAGACTCCTGTCAGCTGTGCAGAGCACAAGAATCTTACCCATGGAACGGTATCTCCAGACCACTTGATCACTTGATCACTGGAATCCCGCTATTTATCGATTTGCTCGAGCAGGCGCCAGTAACATTCCAATTTGACCCTATCACGTGCCAATGTAGCCCAATGGAATCTGGTTGATTCAGGAATATGAAGAACCTCAAACCGCTCCATCAGACTCTTAACAAGGAACTCTAGCCAACTTGTAGATGGGCGGCCACGTGCTCTTTTGACATCCCGTGGGATCCAGTAGGTAATGGCTCTAGTCCAGCAGTTGTCTCCAAATCGCATTACATGTCCAGCCCATCTGATTTTTGATGCCTTGGCAAACGAGACAGCGTCCCTGATTCTGGAATAGCGACGGAGGTCAGAACTCCGATTCCTTCTCTCACTTGAGTGAGGCGTGATATTCCAAGCATAGCTCTTTCGATTCCTATCTGGGAGACCGAAATAGCATTCTCATCCTGCTTTCGTAGGGCCAAGTTCTCTGAGGCGTATATTAAAGCAGGGAGAACGGTGGAGTCAAAGCCGATGTGCCCAGAGCTGGAGGTTCTTTGTCCTTTTAGCTATTTCTTCGATGCCTTTGAAGGCATTCCAAGCTGCTCTCTTCCTCCTGCGCAGCTCAGGATTTAGGTCGCTCATCATGTTGATTTCTCGACCTAGGTACACATAACTGCTGCATTCAGAGATGTTTGTTCCATTGAGAGTGAAAGGGGCCTCTGGAACTAGTTCATTTTTCATAAACATAGTTTTCTTTATATTCAGCTGTATACCTATTTTCCAGATTCTCGGTCAAAGTCAGCCAGCATTTGTGCCGCTTGGCTAATGTTTGGTGTTATTAGAACGATCTCATCAGTGAAGCAGAAGTGATGTAGTTGCCGACCATCTATTATCATTCCGTTCCTTCCCATTCTAATTGTCGCATGATGTTCTCGAGGGTGGCGCTGAAGAGTTTTGGTGAAACGGTATCACCCTGCCAAACCCCTCTTTTGACATCAATGATCACCATGAATATTCTACCCACCCTCTGTGAGAGCCTCACAATGTAATGAGAGTATAGTGCCCGCACGGCAGAGCCTGGCAAGCTGTCCAATGCGTGTTCGATATAAAACCAGTAACAAAAATGTTTATTTTCCTGACCCGAAAGAGCCCTTAATACGGCAGCAGTAAGAAAGGTGAACAAGCAGTGCCTGATGAAATTTCTCGGCCAACCTAGGCTACCAAAACAAAGAAGGAAAAAATGACTGTCTGTACTTTCAATGCACATATGCTGGCATCGGAAACACATATCGAGGATCTGATGGTGCAAGCGCAAAAAGATCAAGTATGACATCATTGGTCTGACTGAGACGAGGAGGCGCCAGTCGCATCATGCTGTATTTGACTCTGAGAAGAATTGTTCCTTGGAACATGCAGCGAAAGAAGCGCCAGTGGAGTTGGTGTCCTTGTCAACAGGAACATGGACGCCAACAGTGATTCATTTAAATGCCTAACAAACCGGACAGGATGATTACACTTGAAGTGATGTGGCCCACTGCCAGCAATTTCTATCTTCATAGTCTACGTACCAACATCCACATACAAGGAAGATGAAATTGAGAAATTTTACATGGAACTGGAGTTCTATAAAAAAGATCACATCTTCATACAGGATCATAGTTGGTGATTTTAATGCCAAGATAGGACCGAGAAAATCGGCTGAAGAACTCCACATAGGGACCCATGGCCTACAATGGAACAAAGAGGGTTAGAGACTCTCTGAGTTCATGTCCAACAAGACCATTCATGGGAACTCACAGTTCCAGAAGGCTGAAGCGAAACGTTGGACATGGGAATCTCTTGGTGGACAATTTCACGATGGGAAATTGACCACAACATATTCAATCAACGGTTTTGTCTGACCGATGTTGCTGTCGCCCCCAAATTCCAAACAGGATCGGACCATCGCCTCCCTTTGTGCAAAATTCTACTTCCCGCAATGGGGAAAAAAAAAGGCTGCAAAGTTTAAGAAGAGAACTCCCAGAACGACCACCAACTGGGAACTCTTTGGCACCATTGCAGCAACATGGGAAGATACCATCATTGGCACCATCGATGAAGAATACAACCGACTGGTTCAGCAAGACTATGATTGTGCAAAGAATGCTGAGAGAGACACACACAAAAGGACGCCTGTCTTTATAAACTCTCGAGCTCATTCGCTAACGTGGCAAGGCGCGAACCTAGGCAAACCAAAATCTCCAGACCAGTATTTCAAATATTTTTCTAAAAGTTATTTGGGGTAGGAGAGATAGTAAGGTAAGGTGCATGCCTTGCCCATAAGAAACTTGATTTTGATCCCTGGAACCTCATGTGGTCCCTAAATCCAGCGAGTGATCCCTGAGTGCAGAGCCAGGATTAAGCCATGAGCACTACCAGTAGGTACTAAAAATAAAACGAATTAAAAAAATCGAGCTGTTCTATCCTCAAAGAGGGTGTTTGTTGCATGGCACCTAAAAGCCTAAAAGCCTCTTCATCTGATCTGTATTGCCTCCCTGCAGATCACTTTGTAGATAGGGGGTAGTTTAAATGTGGCAGTTTTTCTGACCATGTATTCTGTACTGGCGGGTATAAATATTCTCTCATGCTACCACAATCATCGTGGGACTAGCTAGATCTTACCAGCATATTTGCCTGGCCACGTTGGATCTCTAAGTACTTAGACCAGAGAGAAATGCTGTTTGTCTCCAAGCAAGCAAGCATGGCTCTCTGATAACTAAAATACAAAACTGCTGTGAAGTAGAGGAGACTCTTGTGAAGGCTTGGAGAAATATTTAACTGGCATTAGTATAGTCTTTGGTACAAGGACATGTCATCTCAGAAACCCCCTTCTCTACCCTATAATGGCATTTCCAGGCAGATCTTGGCTCAAGACCTTAGGTGAGGTGCTGGGAGAAATTACCTGAGGTGCTGGGAGAAATTACCTGAGGGCATTTGACCCTTCCTGCCAAGGGAAGTTACATTTAGCTTATAGCTCCTCCCAGCTCTGCTAGGAGGCTTTGGATTAGCTCTGGGTCCTTGTAAACAGCTAGAAGTCCTCCTGAAGTTGCTACATTTCAATAGAGCTATTTTCCTGTTTTCATCTCTAGATAGCCCAGTCAAGAATGGGCCAGGCTGAGAAGTTTGGGCAGATTTCTAGCTATAAAACAAGCTGCAACAAGAAAGAAGGCTCTTTTCTTTTCCCCTTTTTGCCATTTTGGCTTCCCTTAGCGCTTTTGCTTCTCCGTCCTCTCCTTTCTCCGTTGGGCCTCAACACATACTGGCAGCCATCTTGGCCTACACGTGGCTCGGGCCTAGCTGGGAACCCAGAGTCCGGAGGTTTTCCCTGCTCTTGGATTGTATATCGGAACCTGTGATACCAAAGCCCTTTTAAAACTGCATTGGATTCCTGAGTTTTCATCCATTCCCCACCAGCTCCGGAGGTAGAAGGGAACTTGCTTCCTGGTACTGTTGGGACCCCCCGGCATCCCCGACAGGTGTTAAAATTGTATAATCTAAGAGATTAATTTCCCCAAGTATTTCTATTTCTGAGGATATCTTGAACGAAAACTGCCATTCCCAGTATCACATTCTTTAGTCTTTCCAAAAAATACACTTTGTTACTAAATAAAATCCTCTGTATCAGAAAAAAGAGGAAAAAATTAGCATTCTATACTGGGATCAATGATACCAAAGAATAAACAATAAACTATGTGCACATATTTATATATTTAATATATATATATTTAAACACTACTTTAGAACTGCATGCTTCTAATGCTTACAATGAGTGAGCGTGCACACACACATCATACTGACCCACCCCTAGTCTATTTGCTATGCATCCAGCCCAAATAATGGGTCTCCAGTGCTACCTTGCTTTAATTCACACCACTGAAGTGAAGAACATCAGTCACTAACTACTGCTTCTATTTCAGAGTCTAGGAATGACATGAAATCTATTGGAACTGCAAATGCCTAGATCAAATGTCCAGCCATCTGCATCACAGTAAATATGGAGGGTAGAGTTAAATTCTTAGTTCAAGCTTCTTCCTATTTACATTAGTCACAGTAACCCCAGTTCCATGGAAATGTTTCCCTTCCTCTTTCAGAACACCGATTATCTGCAACACTTACATACTAAACCAGTACACTGGGGCTTACTTTCAAATTTTCTTTGAAATATTTTTTTTATGTCTTTTATTCTAAGGCTAACAAGCTTCCTTTAAGTATTTTCTGAAGAAAGATGCAGATATTTTATAGATTAGAACAACGCAAAATAAATATACCCAATGCCCCAAATCTTATTGATTTCACTGTAGACTGTCTTAATTGCTAACAGCCCCAAAAACTAGTCTGTGAGGTCTCTGGAGTGAAAAATGTAATGGGAATTGCCTCAGGCTCTCTCGTCTTCAAGAGCAAGCTTAATAATTCAAGAAATGAAAATACAATGGCAGTCTGTTGTGAAACAAACCATGTGTCAGTTAAGACTGGGTGTTATAGAAAATAAGTGTCACAACTGCTACCTATGGAGTATTGATATTGATAACTCCCTCCTATGAAATGAGGAATATGTGTTTTATTCCCTCCCTATGTTACCAAAAAAAAAAAGTCCAGTTGTCTTGCCAACT
Organism: Cryptotis parvus; assembly: GCA_021461705.1. Lineage (NCBI taxonomy): Eukaryota > Metazoa > Chordata > Mammalia > Eulipotyphla > Soricidae > Cryptotis > Cryptotis parvus. Next base: position 17,799 of record JAJIBD010032415.1, read on the forward strand.
TCATTAGCTTGGGAGACATGTCAGAAGCAAAGCTGTATATAAAATATTCCCAAAATTAATTTTTAAACTGGGGCCAGAGAGACGGCACAGGAGTTAAAGAAACTGCCTACTCACAGCCAAACATGGTTCCATCCCTGGCACCAAATATTCTCGCCAATACTCACCAGGAGTGATCCTTGAGTAACTAAGTAATCAGGAGTAATTCCCAAGTACTGGGGATCATACACATGACAAAACAAATAAAATTAAAAATAAATGAATACAAGTTTGACAATAATAGCTGGAAACAGTAATGCTACATTACATGCTGAACTATAAAAGAAACCTCAATAAAATAAAAAAGATAGAAATTGTCAACTATTTTTACAGACCAAGATGCACTGAAAATGGAAGTTAACCACATACAGAAAAAGGGAGTAAACCAAACACCTGGAAACTGAACAGCTCACTGCTGAATAACCAGTGGGTCACAGAAGAAATCAAACAGAAAATCCAAAAAATTCCTGGAAAAAATGAAAACGAAGACACCAATTATCAGAACTTGTGGGACACAGCAAAAGCAGTGTTAAGAGAAAAGTTATAGCTCTGCAAGCATTCATCAGGAAAGTAGAACTGAATATTGGAAGCAAAGGGATATACATGATAACCTCATACCACTGTATTATAAACCACAATGTGCAAAATGAGAGAGAGAGAGAGAGAGAGAGAGAGAGAGAGAGAGAGAGAGAGAGAAATGCCTACCTGCCACAGAGGCAGGCTGTATGTTTGTGGGTATGTGTGTGTGTGTATGGAGGCGGGGGGTAATGTGGCAAATTGGTGTTGGGAAATATGCATTGGTGGAGCATGGGTGTCGAAACACTGTAACTGAAACCCACTTATGAACAGCTCTGTTATGGTCTATCACATGGTAATTCAATTCAGAAAAATAAAATTATTTAAAACATTTTAAACTATGAGCTTTATATGTATTTTTGTCATGCTCTTATATGTCTGAAACAGTTCCATGAATACCTGCCATTTGACATGAGAAATGAAACCAGATTTGATGCATAGAGCACTACTCTAACAGTTTACAGTATTATCATCAAAAATGTAAAACTCCTGGGAACTCACTTGACAAAAAGCAATATAGCCTCATTTTTGGGGGTAGATATTGTCTTTGCTTTATTTCCTTAACACAAAAATAATGTTTTATCCTAAAAGTAACAGCAAGAAAACAAGATAACTTTTTTAATATGCTCCCTATATTCTTTTCTCTGCTAAATATATAATAAAATTATAATGATATACCAATGCTTCGCATCCATTAATACAGTAGTGTCAGCAATAGTTAAACTCATCTCAGCAGATAAAAATAACATCCTGCTTTTTTTTCCATATACGTAGATGTTTGTGTACATAACTATATCCAACTTAAGAAAATCCATGTGGATTAGATTTGAATCTACACAAGCTAATTAAATTTCCCTTGCAACTAGCTTTCAGTCACTGACAAATTAAATTTCCAACTTTCAATAGCTTTTCAGCATACTGTTGATGAAAGTTAGCTGTATCGAACAATGTCAAACTTATACTTTTAAGAAAATATTTTAAACAGTAAAAGAAAACAGAATTTTAAAAAGTCAAAACAGGTTTAGAATAAATCCTGAGCAATGAAATGGAGGGTTATTAATTCTCTGCCACTTGAAGATCGTTTTCCACCATGTGGCATGCTGAGATAATTATATACACATGACACTGTATTACACATGCTGTTTGCCTACTTCAAAACTGTTCTCTAATACAAGTATTATTGATTGAAGCTTCTTGTGCATCATGTTAAAGTCACAAAAAATTACCTAATTTCCACTAGAGCTAATCTGAGACTCAAATTTTGTCAGGAGACTCTGAATGTATTGTGCAAAACTGCCAGCTCCTGCTCCCAATAAAAATTGATTTTTTTATTGGGATCAAATAGTCAGCTTTAAAAATCTAGCATCTCTCTTTTGGCAAAATCTAACATTCTAGTTATTGATTAAAGCTTCAGAGCTACTTTGAAAAGTATTAGATTCTCTTTTCCTTTTTGATCAGGACCATGTCAGAGCAATACCAATGCCTCATCTATCAAATTCACCTCTCCCAGTTGGCTTGTCTTCGTCCCTATTTTATCTTGAAAGTGAGTATGGTCAGTACAGCTCTGAAGAATTTGGGAGAAACTGTCCAAAATGCAAGCAGAAATAGTCAATGAACATTGGAACAGGGAATACTTTTTCTATCTCCTTAACAGGAAACACTTGATTCCTTACTCAGGATAGACACAACCTTTTCGCACCTGAAAGAATTTCATAATTTTACAGGTTCAAACATGGAATACTGATGCCCTGTGAATAGTAATAATCAGGAGTCACTATGAATTAAAACACAAAGACCCACTGAAAGAAAAGAGAGCTTGCCATGTGTTTTCCTTCAAGATTAGGTGGCCTTAGTCTACACCATTTACACTGAGTTTCGCTCTCTGGCTCTATGTATCTGGAAACAGAAGAATTCACAAGTTCTCTTTATGAATCCACCTTTCTCACCTTTTTTTTCTTTCTCTTAGTTCTCACTACTTCCTCAAATACTTGAGAAGAGTTGGATGCTAATTTTAGGTTCACATAGATTATGTGTAGCTAAGCCCAGACTTCTCCATAATTTGTTTTCTTCTCACTTGTGCAGCATTCTTAACAGTATTTCTTCCTCTGAACTAAATAGGAATACAATTTCTCTAGAAACTCTATAATCAGGGGCCAGAGAGACAGTTAAAGTATTACTGCGCATGCCTCCCTACACCTCAGCTAGCCCCACGGTGCAGTACTGGTGACCCCCACGTTCTGCTGGGTGGTCCTTATAGTCCCCACTACTAAGGCCCAATCAGTACTAAATCCTTGAGACCTAGAGTTCAACAGTGGCCAGAGTTCAAGAATCAAGCAGAGAGGGGCCCTGGAGCAAAAACGGTGCTTATTAGAAATTCATTCATTTATAGGTCATTCACAGGAACACAACTGGAATATTCCATTATTCATTTAGCAACACCAAAACATTTTATTTTAATTCTAAGACAAAAAAGTTCACTTAGTGAGAAAATAACACTGAATTACCTACTAGCTTCTGTCATTAAATACAACTGTTAGCATTCAGATGTCATGATGATTTGATCTCAACTAAGTCTATAGGAAATCTAAACACTCAAAGGTCTGCATTTAGCATTAAAAGAAAAACAAAAAAAAACACCTTAGGGCAGTTTAGTAAGAACTTCATCCAAAAGTATTTCTTATGGTACTGAACTTTGACTGGAATCTTTTCACTTGGAAGTGAGAACCTGGATGACCTATTGATAGAAACAATTCGTGAGATATTAAACAGGACACTTGGTTTTCATGAGTATTTCTTTTTTTACCTGTACGATGAGAAACTTATTTAGCAGTGCCTTTCTCTTAGAGATATTGTGGAAATTAAATAAAATAACAAAACAAAGATCTTTTCACAAAGACAGCTGCCAAAACAAAGCCCCTGCCACTCCCAAAGCTGAAGAAATAAGAAGAAGCTTTCAAAGCTACAATATCAGTGTTGAAAGACAGCCACAGACAAAAAAGAAAAAAAAAGATTCACACCCTCTAGAGCATCCTAATGGCCTAAGACTGGCTGAGAAGACAGTCAAAATATCCTCACAAGAGCACACTCACAAGCAAACTTGACCAATTAAGTCACTGTCAAGGTCTTTCAGACAGGGCCAGGGCGGCCAAGATAAAGAAAGAAGGAACACCATACTAATTTCACTGTTCCTCATGGTGCCAGGGACAAGAGCACCAAGCAGGCTGAAAATAAGCTCTATGGCACTGACTGGCCAACCTCCTGATCAGACCTAATGCAGAGATGAAAGGGCATGTACTAGGCTTCTTCTGACGATGATGTTTTTGATGTTGCCTACAAGATTGGGATCATCTCAACTGAATTCACTGGCTAATGCAAAGTACACATTTTCTCAGTACAAGAAAGTGGGGGAAGAAATTTTAAGAATTTTCAGCAACTACATAACAGTTAAACATTACAGATAATGAGAGACTCGTATTTTTAACAATTCTATTTTTTTTTCTTTTTTTTGCTTTTTTGGGTCACACCCGGCAATGCTCAGGGGTTACTCCTGGCTTTGCACTCAGGAATTACTCCTGGTGGTGCTCGGGGGACCATATGGGATGCTGGGGATCGAACCTGGGCCGGCACAGGCTGGCCGCATGCAAGGCAAACGCCCTACCAGCTGGGCTATCGCTCCTGCCCCAAACAATTCTATTTTTTCAATATTTAAATTAATATAAGGATTTCCTTTAGGTTGAATAATGTTTTGTCTCCCCTAATTTAATTTCTCTATTAATAGTTCTGAACTTCTGATGTTTTAATTAGATATCCACTTTTGACATGAATCCCAAGCATGCTAAGAAATACCAAATTAGGGGCCGGAGCGATAGCCCAGCGAGTAGGGCGTTTGCCTTGCACGCGGCCGCCTGTGCCGGCCTGGGTTTGATCCCCGGCACCCCGTATGGTCCCCTGAGCACCGCCAGGAGTGATTCCTGAGTGCAGAGCCAGGAGTAACCCCTGAGCATCGCTGGTGTGACCCAAAAAAAGCAAAAAAAAAAAAAAAGAAATACCAAATTATCATTGTTCTTTCGAGAATATGACTCTTTAGTGATTTGGCCTCCTATTTAACCTCCTTGAAAATAATCTGATTTTTTGAAACTGCAATAAATAAAACTTGGCTCTGACATCTTAAGTTTGAATTCAAATATGCCTTCCATCCAGAAGTTCAATATCTCAGTAGGAATTGCTTGTTTTTGCTTATAGTCAGTTTTCTACTATAGTTGCTGTTCCAGGCAAATACGTGCATGTGCATGTGCATGAACTCAGGTACAAATGCATTCAATTTAGGAGGCTACACCTAAATTCTTTCCACCTTAGTATATCGATTACTAAACGTAACCTAAAACTTTTTATTTGTCTCTATTAAGTCATACTTTTTTTTTTCTCTTTGGGTCACACCCGCAATGCTCAGGGAGTTTCTCCTGACTCTGCACTCAGGAATTACTCCTGGCGGTGCTCGGGGACCATATGGGATGCCGGGATCGAACCTGGGCCGGCAAGTGCAAGGCAAATGCCCTACCCGCTGGACTATCGCTCTGGCCCCAGGAACCAAGGAGATAGCACAAAGGGTTGAAGTAATTTGCATGCTGGAGTGTAGGTTCAACTAACCCCCAGCACTGCACAGTCCCCAGAAGCTACCCTTAAGCACCCTTGGGTATAGCCTGAAAACCAAAAGTAATAAGAAAATAAAGATAAGAAAGCTTTTAAACAAGTACCTGCATACTAATTCATGATAACCCTTTTTACTAAGTGTTTGCACTGATTTTATACAAAATAATAACAAACCCTATGATTATCTAATTTATGTTAATTTATCTGAATCTATTTTAAAAAAATTTGAGGAAGATTCGTGTGTGTTTATTGTCCTTAGACATAGCCAAATATTGACGTGTCTCAAAACTTGCTTAAATTCCAAACTTAAAATGCCTATCAAATAATCACTGCCTCTTTTAAAATCATGTTCTTACTTCAGAGCAGTGTGTAGCATGCATGTCATTTCAGGGGGCAAAGGAGGTACTGAGGGATTGTACCTGAATCTGTACTTAGGGATCACTTCTGGAGGTATTTGGGGAAGCCGTATTCAGTACCAGGGATAAAACCAACGTTTGTGCATACAAGCTAAGTGCTTTACCCCATGTACTGTCTTTTGACCTCAAATATAACATTCTTATACATGAAAAAAGAGCTTCCCCTGTTCTTTCTACATTCTGTTCTAATTAATAGATGTATAACCATTTTTTCCCAATTTTCCCAGTTTTTCAATACATTTCTTATTGTTTCAGAAACAGAAATATTAGTTTCCACCACTGTTTCTGAAGTATTCTTTCCCATAAGGAGTAGTTCTTCTATGAAACATATTAAAATAAACTCATATATCACTGTATCACTGTCTTCCCATTCACCATCGATTTGCTCGAGCGGGCACCAGTAACATCTCCATATGACCTGTCACATGCAAGTAGAGCCCAAGGGAACCTGCTTGCTCCAGGAACATAAAGAGCCTAAAACCATTCCATCAGGTCGTGGGAATGAGGTCTATAATTGTTACTGGTATTTGGCATATCAAATACGACACGGGTAGCTTGCCAGGCTCTGCCATGCAGGTAGCATACTCTTGTAGTCATCTCAAAATCCATATACACAACCTTTTTATTTTCTCCCATATGTACATCCATCTTTTTATCTGTTTCCAACTACTGTTAGTGACAATCATTTTTCTAACCTTTTCATTATTTTCATTTCAACAATTAAAAATATTTAAGAACACATACTAAGCTCACCATAGGCTACAGTCATTATTTCTTGCTCCAAAATAAAAATGGGGAAAAAATAGTATATCTTATCCCTTCACCCTCCACCCATAGTCCAGCTTCTTACTACCCTTAATTGTCAATGTTAATTACATTTGCTTTCTGTTCTTCAACTACAATTGTCTTTTATTGTGCTATCCAAGAAAAAGAAAATTCCTATTCTATGTGACATTAAAACACAGTTAATTTAAAACTATATCCCCTACAAAGGAGATTAAAATACATTAGGAACATCATTTTTATGACTAACAAAATATAAAAAATTCAAACTAATAACTGAGAAAAAAAAGATAGAAATAGGGCCAGAGTGATAGAACAACGTGGAAGGCATTTATCTTGCATGTAGCTGACCAGGGTTCAAGGCGTAACACCCACATGGTCCTCTGAACTCTGTCAGGAGTAATTCCTGAGTGCAGAGTCAGAACTAACCCCTGAGCATCGCCAGGTATAATCCAAAAAATAACCAATAAACTAAAAGCAAAACAAAAAATGCATACACACACATAAAATTCAAAAACAGAAGCCAGAGCGATACCACAGTAGATAAAGCACTTGCCTCACCTATGGCCAACCAGGGTTTTATCCCCAGCATCTCGTATGTTCCCCTGAACACTACCAGGAGTCATTCCTGAGTGCAGACCAGAAGTAACTACTATGAATCACATATGACTCAAAAACCACAAAAATGTCTCCAGTTGGTGCTTTCAAGTAATCTATAAAATCAACTGTCAATCTTTCCTTTAGAGCAAAATCTGTACATTAAGAAAAAAATCTATTAATTACATAAAATTAAGTTTTAGAAATTAATCATCTAGTTTTTTTTTTTCATGTGCTAAAATGATCCAGAATTATTAAAAATTTTATATGACTACTTTCTTAGAAGATACTTTATATAGAGATAGCAGGGAGGAAATAATGATATCCTATTAATAAGTATTCTGAAGGCCAGAGATATATAGGGTCCTTTTCTTATATGTAGCCAACACTGGTTCAATCCCTGGTACCACACATCGGTCCCCTGAGCACAAGAGGTAACCCCTGATCACAGAGCCAAAAGTAAGCCCTGATTAACTGCCAAGTGTGGTCCCTAAAAATAACAAATGAATAAGCACTTACTGGGAAAATTAAATTTTACAAAATTCTATAACCTATCAACTGTGTGTATGTAAAAAAAAAGGATATCTAGAATACAAAAATAATATTTTCTCAGATCATATTTTTTAATTTTATTTCTCTCAGATTATAGTGAATGCCTTTATCATTGTCCTGATGAAGAAAGATTTTTTTTATGGAAGAAGCTTAAAATAAACATTTTTATAAAAATAGATTTTATTTCTGAATTAAAGCTATTAACTTATGCCATGTTCTTGGACTACATTTAAAATTACTTTAAGTTTGATTTTGTTATTATATCCTCAAAGATAATAGAAACAATTTTACAAAATCCAGTCATATAGTTATTAATGTTTCAACAAGCCATGTGTTGAAAACCGGGAAAAGCTCTCTTTTAGATAGAAGTAGCAGGAAAAATACTTGAGCTCTCCTGTGACATTACAATAGTCTTTCAATAAATAAATTATATAATGAATTTAATTTCCTTCATACTTTGGGCTTTAGAAATCTTCAAAAGTAACGTATTGTTCACATCTGAAACAAGAAGTATAAGGACTCTATATATTGTATAGTCTAGAGTGTGATGAATACTGTACTAATCTAATTTAGATGACAAATAGCTAACTCACAAGTGCTTGAAATCTTTATCTCCATTTAGTATTTATTATGATATATAAATATATAAAAATCACACTTTAACAAGAAATAATACCCCTTTAAAAATTCCATAAGCATAAAAATCTATTCATATGCTTATAGCAGCATTTACAGGAATAAATGGGTTTTAAGTTTGAAATTCTACGTTTTAAATCTATCATTGGAAATTAATATATGATGTAATTTTAAATGTTTTCCTAATATAGTGATTTCTAATAATGCAGAAAAAGACATTACTTCACAAAATACTTTCTTCACCTTTATAAAAGAATTTCAAAATGAAATGCACATAAACATATACAGTTGGCTCTACATTCAGGGATTACTCCCGGAGGTGCTCAGGGAACCATATGTGGTGCCTGCTATCAAACCCAGATCAGCCACATGCCAGGGAAACCACTCAGAAGCCACTGTTCTAACTCTCCGGCCAGACACAGAAATCATAGTTTGGCATGCATATGCAAAAAAGAGAATGAAATTCACACATCAATATTAGAAATCAGGTAATACTATCTGAAAGGTGATACATTTGCAATAACTATCATCCCTCCTATTTATTTACATTAATTGTTCTGTCTTTTACTTTACTTTCTTCCAACATACTGTTTTATGTTCTTACCAATATATAAACAAAGAAACTAACAAATAAACAAGTTTCTAATAGACTTATTTTGTCCAGATCACATATGAAACCATTAAAAAATCAGAGAGAATTTCTATCTTTAAAAGTGCATCATTGATATATGCACTGCAAATCCCAAGGCAATAGAAATAAAAGTTGAAATTGGTTTATGTGGAGACAGTTTTGATAAGAAAACAGACATTTACCATAAATGCCTCATAAAGCAATGATCTGATAAAGAAACATCCTGATAATCTAATGGGCAGAGGGTTGTCCTTTGCCTCTAAAACTCCCCTAGACTTAGAGGGAATGCAGACAGAGGCAATTAGTCCTTCCCAGGGCTCCTCATCCCGGAACCCTCAGCTGTCAAGTGGGTGATTTAGACCCTAAAGTGTTCTTTTGTTTCCTTTGTCCGAAGTCATCCCCAGATTAGTTTGTGACTGGCTTCACCATGCTTCCCAGCAGTGATCCTGGGCTATCCCAATTCACTTCTGACCCACACCTGCTCTTTTCAAGTGTGGCACCAAGAGAGGCTCAAGTCTCAACAGAGGCTTGCTGGCCCATTCACAAAGACTATTCAAAGAATTGTTAGGGGAGGAGCAGTGGGCGGGACAGCAGTCCTCCAAAGAAGAAAGGGACATGACCCCTTAAATCAGAAAATGACCTTCTATTTGTCAGTGCTTGTCTAAGTAAGTGTAAGAGGACCACCTCCTCCATAACATGCTTTGTGATACCATACAAGTTACATGCCTAAAATGGTGCTTCTGAAAAGATTAGATGAATTATTGGCATTTAAGACTAATCAAGTGACATGTTTATATATACAGAAAGAATATAAAATCTATTATTTGACCCGTGTTCATGAATATTTACTATATTCTAAAACAACAATGTAAATTTAGTGGAAGATACTTTCACATTAAAGCATAATGTAGCCAGGAGTTTAAAGAGGATTTAGTGAGCTTCTCACTAACTAAGGTTTAGAATTCAACCATTCCATCGCTTCTATTGAAGTGGTTTCATTTCTTCCAAATCATTATGTATCAGTACAGTACAAGGATGACACACTTGGCTATTTTACTCCAAGTTGAAAAAATCAGGAGAAATTGTAAAATCAGCCACTAGAGAAATTTGCACAAAAAATACAACCATCATCAGAATACAGGTCATAATTAATGTTAGGTCATTTTCTCCACACATTTATAAAACTTGTGCTTTGGCTTCCTTTATACTGAGATTTTTTTTCTGACTGCTGATCTAGTCCAAAAGAGAAAAGCGAGCGCCTCAGGCTATGCTTTCCAGCCCTGTGCTCTAGGCAAGCTCGCCAGCTGTACCACTGCCACTATGAACTGAAAGGGGGAAAAAAAAAACTTGCCATTCAATTATTCATATTCATCCTTGTTTGAACAGAAAATCACTAAAGAAAAATAGAGCAACAAAAATGCAGACTGAAAGAAAGGGGGAAACTTCTGCAGTTACAAGGGAAGAGACCAGAGATGAAAGATGTGGTTGAAACAAGGAAAGAATGCACTCAGGAAGCCTATAAAAATGAACTACATCCTTGGTCATCGTTCAAATAAAATCACTGGGAGCAAATATGTATGATTATTTCAAAGAAGCACCTTTGAACTGCCTTTTATCTTCTGCACTCTCTTCTCCTCGACTCATTTCCCCCAGGAATTGGCAATATTTTGCCCATAATGCACTGTTTTAAAATACACATATTTGAAACTAAATATTTCTAATATATACATGCTAGCATCCTATTTAATAAAAATTGTTTTCATAATAAAAGAAAATTTCAACCCTTCTATTTGTAAATATTTATAAAGTATTTCTTTGTACTAAGGTATGCAACTGACCAAAATTTTACAAATTTGAAAAATCAAGTCATGTTAAACAGCTTCTGGAGCAATGAATGTTGCAAGTCTTTACAAAATACATATTTACCACAAATAGTCCAGTGAATGCTAAAAATATTATGCTAGCTTTATCAGTTAGAGTACACATTTAAATCCTGTATTTATCAGGTTATACTTGACTAATATCCTAAAGAATTAATGCAGGTATTGAAGAATCTGCAGGTTATTTTTCTCAATTGTTTAAATATTAAAATACTGAGGGTATGTCCTGCCCCTCAAAATAAATATATTAAAGCCCATTCTCTAATGTGATTTTTATCTGGAGGTAAGGTCTTTGGAAATGCTGGATTATAATGAGTCCTGAGGGTGGCTCCTTCATAATGGGATTAGTGGCTTCTGAAGCAAAGGGAGCAGAGAGACATTTTCTCTCTGCAATTGACAACTGACTGGTCTGCCAGTCAGGCCAGCAATGGGCTCTCACCAAGAAAGAAATCTGCAATGCCTGATACTGAATTTCTCCACCTCTAAAACTACAAAATTATTTGTCTGTTCTATAAACTACCAGACTCTTGTATTGTTATAGCAGTCAAAACAGACCAATAAAAATGGCTATAAACTATTTTAAAATTAAAAAAAAAAATATATATATATATATATATAATTGAGTGAACTGAAAAAAAACTGGACATGGAGTAAGATCTGTTTCTATATAATTTGAAATTAGTAGAATCTAAGGCAGAAACTGAGAGTACATTTTATTGCTGAAAATAGCAAAGAGAGAGTTGTTTTTAACTGCATGTTGGTGCAAGGCACAAGGGAAAAGAGCATGATGTAAGAATCAATTAATGCATATAGATGGGGCATAAATCACATTCATGTTCCGAAATGTCCCTGTGCCCTTTAGCCCATGGTAAAATACTGAACCCAAAGCAAAAAAAAAAAAAAAAAAAAAAAAAACCCTGTAGTCAAGAGAGATCTGATAGTTCGAGATACTTTAATTTTATGGTTAAATGGGCTTAACAACCTAGTCTGGGAATCTGTGGTTTTTAGGACAAAATGTTTCATTTGTTTTCTCAGGGTAGGAGTCAGGCACACACATGTCAGAGGTCCATCCTGGCACCAAAGGTCCTCCTGTACCACTGCCACCGATGTAGTCCAGAATTTAAGCACCAATAGACATGCCCCAAGCAGCCTTCAACACTGTTGGCTTAAGTAGCAGCACTATGGCCAGCCAGACACAGCTGTCTATCATTGAGAATGATTCTTGGAAGCCCCTGAGCACTGTTATAGAGCAACCTTCAAAAGCTAGAATTTGATTTCTAAAGAATTAAATCACAAATACACATTTTACCTCTCATTATCTATCATCTGACATTACTATTTAGGTTTAAATACATGAACACATACTAGCAGTACCTGAAGGTTTCAGGGCCTTTCAAAATAGTTTGGTTCATGACATTACAATGCATTTTTTGAATCTTTTTGCAAAGTTCCTTAGATGTCACCAGCTATCATTGAGCAGGGGAGAAGTTTTTGCCTGTTCAAATGGCAAGAAAAACATATTCAAAAAGCAAAAAAAAAAGAAAGAAAGAAAAAGATAGGATTGAATACCCCTACATTTTAATCAACTAGAATCCCAATTGTTATTTTGGTTTGCATTCTCTTGTGTAAATTTTTATATCAAATGAAATTGCACATAATTATAATGTGCAAGATACACAGTATGCTAAAGATTCATTTGCACAAGAGATTGAGGAAAGAAATGAGTTCTTGTTTCAAATTACATTTTAACAAACTAATAATAACCTTCTGAAACCAGGGAGTGTACATTAAGAGCCAGCACTGAGTAGAAATGTACAATGTAGCTATAAAGAGAGAAATTAAAGAAAGACTTTAAACAATCAAGTAAAAATTATTACATCTAAGACAATTAAATTATCACCTTCACCACACACATTCACTGTATAATGTATAAAGTGATGACAATTTTTAAAACTTACATAACATGTGATTTTTTAAAAATGTTGTAACAGTTCATTATTAATGATAGCATTTAAGTATTTCTTTAGGGAAAATGTCATTTTCAAAGTCCACAGGGGGCCAGAGAGATAGCACTGTGGTGAGGGTGTTTGCCTTGCATATGGTCTACCCAGGTTCAATCCCGGGCATCTGTTATGTTACCCTGAGCACCACCAGGAGTAATTCCTGAGTACAGAGCTAGGAATAACCCCTCAGCATCGCTGGGTGTGACCCAAAATAAAAGAAAAATAAAGACCACAGGTCCTTTATGAATCATTAAAAGCCTATAAACTTCATAGTATACTATGAAGGGAAGAAAGGTAATATATATTGTTAGTACAGCCCAAGCTCTTTTTGTTCCATAACCCCCATTGGGAATAATAATAATGAAAACGGAAATATTTGTAATTAACTCGTATAGTTACCTAAAATGAAAAATTTAAAACTTTCTGTGCTACTATTCAAACCTTCCCTTTTAAAAAGGAATAGTCTTGAATATTACTGCTCTATATGAAATGTTAGATCAATGCTGGATAACTGGATTAAATATGAACCGAAAAATTTTTAAGCAATGCCTTTTATCTCTAAACAATAATCTACCATGCTTAGAAGAACATGAGCAGTAAATTTTATTTAAGAATTTAAAATATTGTAATAGCCCAGAGGGTGGGGCGTTTGCCTTGCACGCGGCCAGCCTGTGCTGGCCTGGGTTCGATCCCGGCATCCCATATGGTCCCCGAGCACCGCCAGGAGTGATTCCTGAGTGCAGAGTCAGGAGTAACCCCTGAGCATCGCCGGGTGTGACCCAAAAAAGAAAAAAAAAAGAATTTAAAATATTTTGATGTGAGTTACGGTAAAAATATCAACCTTCACAATTCAACATAAACTATTTTTCTGAGGCACCCAAGTAATCAGGAGGAAAAACTTAAATCAAACCTGACTCTCCAACAGTATTTTAAACATTTTTCATTTCAAAACATCTAAAAACATAGCCATTGTTTTGCTACCTTTTTCATTAACTTTAAAGAAGTAGCAAAGGAAATTAAAATAGATAAGAAGAGCATAAATTGTTCAGGTTCTCTGTGAAGGCTCAATTCAAATTTAAATCAGATCTAATCACTCCATCTCTAAATTTGACTTTCCCTGGCTAGCTGCTTATTTAGGCCATGATTTTATTTTGTGTTGACTTACTTGACTAGTGAGTGGCAAGATGGAGGTAGAAAAAACTATCTGAAAAACAGAGAGATTGAGAAATAAATGTCTTCCAGATATTCTGCCCTCCAATACTCAGTTCTGACATTTAAAAATATTCACCAAACTGTGAAATTCAGGTTAGTGATTCATTTTTCAGAACACTTTCCATTTCATGCACTAGACAAAAAGGCAAACTATCTCTCCTCATGGCAATTCAAAGGTACATGAGAGAACAGGAGCAAAGGAATCTAAAAGCAGAGAGCAGGCAAGCAAAGTTCAGGACCATCAAAGATTACCTGATTTAAGGCTCACTGGGTTCTCCATAGTGGCATTTTTACAGGGTGTGTGGGGGGGGGAGGGGGCGCAGGGGCAGGTATGTTTGAAATTAGTGTGAGAGTCTGCAAAGTGTTTACCTTTTACAGACCAGATGACAATACAACAGTTAGCTCCAGGGGCAGTAAGCTTAGTACCTCATTTTAAGATCTGAAGCTGTAAAGGAAAAAAGGAGGAAGGAAGGGATGGAAGGGAGGCAGGAAGGGAGAGGCTTGAAAATAAAAAATCTGAACTGGGAAGATAGTAGAGAGGTTAGGCACATGCTCCCAATCCCAGTTAGATCCTGGGTACCACAAGGCCTGCCTGTCCCTAAATGTTCCCAGGTATATTAGCCCTGTCCCCACCACCAACTCTCTCTCTCTCTCTCTCTCTCTCTCTCTCTCTCTCTCTCTCTCTCTCTCTCTCTCTCTCTCTCTCCCCCTTCCCTCTCCCTCCCTCTCTCCCTCTCTCCGTCCCTCTCTCTCTCTCCCTCTCCTCTCCCTCCCTCTCTCTCTCCCTCTCCTCCCTCTCCCTCTCCCTCCTCTCTCATTCTCCAAGCACCACTGCAGCCTCAGGTCTCCATGGGTCTCCACTTTGAATTTCTGGCCCAGATGGCTAATAACTGCCAGGACTGGGGCTGGAGCAATAGCACAACAGGTCGGGTGTTTGCTTTGCAGGATCCCTGGAATCCCATGTGGTCCCCAAGCGCCCCTAGGACTAAGGAGTCAGGAGTAATTCCTGACTACAGAGCCAGGAGGAACCCCTGAGCACCACTGGAACCAGAAAATTTAAAAAAAAAAAAAAACGAATCTCCAGGATTGCCCTGGGATCTCAGAACCCTGCCAGGGAGTTTTCACCATCACGGAAAACTGAGTGAGTTGGGAAGGATGATCACTATTAAACCCCAATTAATTTCTGTTTAAAGTTTATCATGTTGCTATCATTTTTATTCCTAAACATTTTAATGAGTACCAGAGATTAGTGTGTGTATATGTGTGTATGTCTTTGTGTGTGTATACACACACACAATGTTGTATATTCTCATTTTGAACACTCACATTGGTGGTATTTGACAATTAAATTCTCATTTTTACTAATACATTACATGTGCTCTGATTCTGAGTTTCTGGATTCTTTATCTATATTCTAAAACATGCAACCTATTAATATATCCTCACTGAGATACACAATAACACAATGCATTATCTCTACTGGAGTAATTCAGATTCCATGCCCCAGCATCCTACTAATCATAAGGTCAGTAAACTTGTCTGGTTAAGAATCTTACACCTCATCCTTTTTTGTTAATTTGTATGGTTTCACAATCACACACAGCAATGTTTAGGACTTATTCCTGGCTCTGTACTCAAGGATCACTCCTACAGTACTCAGGGAACCATATGCAGTATCAGGCACTGAACCCAGTGTTAGGCACATACAGAGCAAGCACCTTTCCCCCCATTCTATCTCTACGGCCTCCAATACCTCAGATGTGTCACCACAGAAATCCTCAGTTCCAGACTTCCAATCTTTAAAATGCAGGTGGCATCACACTGGTGATATGGGAGAGTAATACAACTATACATCGAAAACACAGACACAACAACACTGAAAACATGACATCCAAGCTGCAACCACCAGGCTTTCGAATGTGCCTATCGTGGTGGCAGGAAGGGGAGGTTGGGAACTGGCAATAGGGAGTAGGGGAACACTAGTGGAGGGAAGTTGACACTGGTTGGGTTATTTTATGCCTACAACTCAATTATCAATAATCTTATATATCATCACAGATTTCTAATTAAACCTTTAAAAAATTAAAAACAAAATGCTGGCAGCAATTATATTATTAGGTTATATGAATTAGTGTATAAGGATGTAAACAGATAACTACATATACTTCACTGCTATTTCATGCTTTAAAATTAAAATATATATACCTCAACGTTGTGTGTGTGTGTGTGTGTGTGTGTGTGTGTGTGTGTTATAAGAAAAGACAATGAGACACAGCAGGTCTCTAGTTTAGAAGTTAGGAAAGAAACAAAAGCTCGGTGAAACAGGATTAAGACATCCTCAAAAAGTCTGCAGAAACAACGATGTGCAGTGTGGCTCACTCAAATAACTGACAATCAGTAAAACACTATCATTTATTCAATGTCAGTGAGAATATTTGTGGGAAGAGGTTGGAACAGATTAATTCCTCACTCCAGTCTCTAATATAAATCAGGGTCACTAACCCTTACCTCGCCATGATTCAGTGTGCTTCAATGTTGTATATTCTCATAGGAAAGAAAATCCTGTTGGGAACAGAAAACTGATCTCGCTCTCAGATAAATGTGCAAACAGGGAGTTTGAATAGTCAAAGTTACTAGAATCTCCAGGGATTTCTTAAACTAGGCCTTAAGGACTACATCATCAACAAGAAGAAACAGCCAATTAGCAAAGAAATGAATTTTTAAAATCATAGTACTTCTAAGAAAAGGAACTACTGAGAAATCCTAATGTGTATATTTCTAGAAATTTCAGAAATCTGAGATGCTTTCTCTCCTATACAAACTACTAAAGCTATTTTTAATCCCTTTAGGTTTATAATCAGTTACACATATACATACACGTAAATATATAAAGAACTATATAAACTTACAGCGTAGAACTGTCTTATTATGAAGGGTTAACATGAATGAAAAAGAAATATTTTAATGATTATCATAATAATTGAATTATCTTGAAAGAAGTATTCTTTTATCATGATGCAGTAATTTCCTTTTCTATGGAGCTTTGATTTAAGCTCCATATTATCTGTCAGTCAATTCTTTATACCCCATGAAAAAACATAAAAGAACATTTGGATTCTTTCCTCCTTCCACGGTACATAGTGTCGAAAGTGGGGAAGCCAAAATCTCTGCCAGAAAGTAAGACAACTGGTCCATTAACAAATGTCTCCATCAATATCTTACCATCTGCTGTTTGTACTGTACTTGTCAATATTGAGCATCACTCACGGTTCATATGACCATATAAAAATCTCAGAAAAAATTTGTAACAGAATACCAAGGTGGAAGGAAAAATCACCAATTCAAAGACGGTTTTGGATCTGATAATATAGTTACCACACAAACATATAATTAGATGCAAACAAGTTATGTACTCTGAGTGCTTAGTGTCAGAAAGAAATTACTCATTTTTTCTAAAAGTATACTGAACACAACCAGAGAGCTACACATGCAGTGCAATCTCACTTCTGTTTCTCCAGGCTGTTAACTACTCATGTATTTCTGCAAAAAACTCAGATAATCCAGATGAATACGATAAAATCAAAATAAAAATGGAATTTTAATTATCCACATCATTAAGGTGTAACCAATATTACAACAAGACAGCACACAATACAAATTATATTTGGCCTTTAAATATAGTAAATGCTTTCACTTTTTTTTCAGTTAAGAGTTTGTTCATTTGGACAGATTCAAAACAAGCAGAGAAAAGCAAATTGTTTACAGAGGTACAGCTGGTGGTCTCAAATGGTGGGATTCAAAGGAAAATGGATTTTTAACAGTTTATAGATTCTTTTCTAACGATAGTCACCAATCATTTTATACAATTTTTTCTCTGACCTAAAATTTTCTTTAATTCAAAAACAGTTCTATAATGGTCACATGTTAAATCACTATCAATTTAGAATGAATGGTATTATTACTGTGATTCAAAGAACAGATGAAATTATAAATGAACACTAAATAACTCAGGAGAAAAGAAGAAAGTTATTTGGTGCAGTCCTATACTGACACAAAAATCTAATTATAATTATTTCCTCTTGAATTTAAATATATAAAGCTTCCCAAAGTTAGTAGGAAGTAGCAGCAAAATAAAACAAAATTAATTAGCCCTCATATTAAAAGATGTCTCTCTTGTATATTCTAGGACATATATGAATTTTATTGTATTTAAATAATTTTCATAAATTTTGAAAACTTCAGGTTATAAGCAATTGGTATTAGAGTTCATCTGAAAGATTCAAGTGTAACAAAATGGCAAACACACAAACACAGACACACACTTCAGTAACAGGGCAACTGCACTAAATTACTTTGAAACAACCACTGCATGTAAAACTTTTGCCTCCACACAGACACGTGCTATTTTAGTGTTATTAATGGGGAAAGGTGATCTGGCAATAGGAAAATGCTAAATTTTTTATTCAAACTATGCCAAAATGATTTTAATATTAAGAATATATAATCAAGGCTATAAGATACACAGATATGTATAAATTATGCAACGGTTTAAATAATAGTACTAAAAAAATAATTTGTTTACATAAGTTAAATAGCCAAAACTACAAAGAAGTATTCTGACATTCAAGCTACATGAACAAAACTACAAACAACATCTAAACATTTAAAGTGGAAATTATGTCAAAAATAAAGTTTAACCTTTCACATACTTATTTCAATGTAGTAAGTAAACAGGAAAAAAGTGAATTCTTAAATTATCTTTGTGCAGGGGCCGGAGCGATAGCCCAGCGGGTAGGGCGTTTGCCTTGCACGCAGCCAGCCCATGCCGGCCCAGGTTCGATCCCCGGCATCCCATATGGTCTCCCAAGCACCGCCAGGAGTGATTCCTGAGTGCAGAGCCAGGAGAAACCCCTTTATCTTTGTGCAACAAACACTAAGACTTGAAGTGGATTTTCAACAAGCAAGATCCTATTAGAAGAGTATATGCTAGAGATCACGCTGTGCTGGAAAGAGTTGCCAAGTGCCGCAATGCTTTTATACTATTGCTGTATTTGAGTTTTGATGATCTAAAAAGGCTTACAAAGATGAATAATTGTTCTTCTTATTCTGAAATATAAAAATAATCATGTAATTTTTAAAAATAAACTTGAGTGGTTGATTTACATATGTATAAATTACCCCCAACTTTGTGTTTACAGAAACTCTTATTTGCTTTTTTTTTTTTGGGTGGGGAGGGTCACACCTGCAGTGACACTCAGGAGTAACTCCTGGCTCTTCACTCAGATATTACTTCTGGCAGTGCTCGGGGTATTATGGAATGCCAGATCGAACCCAGGTAGGCCCACGTGCAAGGCAAATGTCCTATCTGCTGTGCTATTATTCCAGCCCCAGTTGATAGAAACTTTTAACCCGATTTCACACAAATGGGAAAATAGTAGAACCAGCACTCTTGAAATAAGAATGGGTGAGTAAGCAAAGTCAGAAAGTAAAAAGGACTTTAACAAGTATCAACAATAAAAATTGGCAATAACTCACTAAACTTTCCTGAGTGCCAAGTATGCAATTCAAATAAAAGATTCAATTCATACTCTCGTAAGGGAGAATCAAGACTGAATCAAATTAAACAATGTCTAAACTCTATTAAGTACCTCATACAAAGTGACATAGCTCCAGGAGAGATTATACTCACCTGTGGGGTGAATGAAAGGAGAGAGAGATATGAAAGTGGAAAGGAATGTATTTCCAGATAGTCACATTGAAACAGGAATTTAGTGATTACCATAATACCTTCCCTTCACTTTATAAGTGGTAAATAGCTTACAAGAACAAAAACAGAAAGGAAGGAAGGGAGAGAAAACAATAACAGAAAGCAAGAGATAAAGGGAGGCAAAGAGAGACAGTTGCAAGGAAAGCAAAGAAGAATAAAACTAAATGATCTACACTGAATGTGCCTTTATAGTCAATAAACAATTGAAAAAGAGCCACTTTTATTAACCAATATAACTAATAGTTTGCTTCACGGGCATTTCTGAGAGCAATGTGTCTTGTATATAGAACACAGAGTAAAGGTCCCTTCCTAAGGGAAAATTCCCAATCTCAGAGGTTTCTTTTGAGAAAAGTTTTTAAGGTCTGGTTTGATTTTCTTTATCGGCTAGTTTTCTTAGTATTGGTTTTCCAACTTTGTAAAACTATTTCAGAGGTACCCTTCTCTGAAGAAAAAAAAAAAAAGAACTCAGTACCTCCCTGCAAATCTACGTCCTTCAAGTGAACAAAAGAGAGTGACTCCCAATTATATCTAAAGCTATTACTGCTCTTAAGGATGGGCAAGAGGCATATAACCCACTTTGGAAAAGAGTTCTCTTTTCCAAACCATTAGGTTTAATAAGCTGTAGGTATTGAACACAATGCATGCAGCCAATCTGGTTTTATCCCCAGTAGCACATTTTAGGTAATTGATCACTGTCACGACTCACTCCTGAGCACAGAATCAAGAATAGCTTTTGAGCACCTCTGAGTTTTTTTTTTTCAAGAATAGATGATTTTTTTTTAACATTTTATTATACCACCGTGAAATATACAATTACAACGTTGTTCACGCTTGGGGTTTCGGTCACAAAGTGTTCCAGCACCCCACCCTCCACCAGTGCCCCTCAGCCACCACCCATGTCCCCAATTCCCTCCCCCTCCCACATCCTGCCTAAATGGCAGGTTCTTTATCTCTCTCTCTCTCTCTCTCTCTCCTCCTTCTCCCACACATTATGGGTTGCACTACATACACTTAGAAGCCATCATTTGCATTTTTTGTCTGTATTTAATGCTCAGTTCTATGTTGGTATCAGACCTTTAGACATTTATTCACACATGTTCCCTTCTCTATCTAACCAAACCTCTGGCTCCCACGCGCTTGTGGTAATTTCCACTTTTGGTAAGATCACCTGGTATATTTATGTCATGCAAATAAATGCAGTCATTCTATGTCTCTCTCTTTCCTTCTGACTAATTTCACTCAACATGATTCTTTCCATGTCCATCCATTTATAGGAAAATTTCATAACTTCATTTTTTTTCTGACAGCTGCATAGTATTCCATTGTGTAGATGTACCACGGTTTCCTTATCCAGTCATCAGTTCTCGGGCATACTGGTTGTTTCCAGGTTCTGGCTATCGTGAATAGTGCTGCTATGAAAATAAAAGTGCGGATTGTGTTTCCACTGTGTGTTTTTGGCTTTCCATGGTATATTCCCAGGAGTGGTATGGCTGGGTCAAAAGGGAGCTCAATTTCTAGTCTTTGGAGGAATGTCCATATTGTTTTCCAGAAAGGTTGTACAAGTCGACATTCCCACCAACAGTGTATGAGAGTCCCCTTTTCCCCACATCCACGCCAGCACTTGTTGCTTTTACCCTTTTGGATATGGGCCATTCTCTGTGGTGTGAGGTGATATCTCATTGTTGTTTTGATTTGCATCTCTCTGATGATTAGTGATGATGAGCATTTTTTCATATGCCTTTTGGCCATTCGAATTCCTTCCTTGTCAAAGTTTCTGTTCATCTCTTCTCCCCATTTTCTAATGGGGTTGGCTGTTTTTTTCTTATATAGCTGTACCAGTGCCTGATATATCCTGGATATTAACCCCTTATCAGATGGGTATTGGGTGAATATTCTTTCCCATTCTGTGGACTGTCTTTCTATCTTGGTCACTGTTTCTTTCGAGGTGAGCACCTCTGAGTTTGGCCCAAGTTCTCTCCCTTGTATCTTCCCCCCAAAGAAAAAGATAAGCATTTAAGACAAAAATAATCATTCTTTGTGGACTGATAAAAGACTGCTGCAGGGAGTAACTATGCAAATCCATATCTTAATTGTGAAACTTCAAAGTTCCAAAAGTTGAGACTGCGGAGAAGCAAAATTCTACCACTTAAAATGCATCCTTTGCCAAAGGTTCATTTATTTCATAGGAAAGGCTCTGAGACAGAACAAGGACTGCCTCTAAAAAGACATTTACATGTTTTCAGAAAAGACATTTACATTTTCTTTGAGGCTTCCTCCCAAGATTATAGAATCAATGAGGAAGAGAATAAACTACTTCACTAGGGTCAGCGAGATGGCAAGAGGATAATGAGTTGGCACCTTATACAGACAACCATGGTTTGATCTCTGGCACCATTAAGGTCCCCTGAGCATCACTATGGTCTCCATAGTGGACATCACGTCACATTGTCAAGGATAACTCCTGAGTCCAAAGCCAGGAATAAGTCCTGAACAGACTAGGTCTGGCACCTTAGCAATAATAAAAGATGGCATCTAATTCTACATGGTGAGCTACTCAGCTCTGCTGATTCTTCCATATGGAGCAAGAGGTATACATGTTACATAAATAAATTCTTCCTTAAAAAAAACCAACTTGAAAGTGAGGGGGAAATGAATATTGTGTTGTTCACCAATAAAAGTTCATTCCAGGATAAGATGGTTGAAGAAAGAGAAACACGTGTCTATCAGTGTTTTTCTCTGATAGACCCAACACTTCCAATTTTTATAACTGGTCCAATTTCTCACCAATTTCTAATGCTTTGAATTTAAATGCCTTTCTTTAAAATGCTGGCACTGAGTTATCCAGGTATTTCAACCACTTCTACATTTTTCATGGAAGATGCATTTCACTGCTACCCTTACTCCACATGGGTTACCAGTATTTGTTCGTGGGAAGAGAATCCAGAGAGAAATGGCATTTGTTCACTAACTCACATCCTCTTTAAGTACTTTTGGTCTTGTTTCTGTTGTTCACCAGCACCTGGTCTCTCCAACCAACAATCACTCCACCTTCACAAAAATTAATGATCTCATTACACTTAAAAATTTTGTTGAAGCATTATTGTTACCATATGAAAACTGTCACTGTCTTCCCGTTCATCATTGATTTGCTCGAGCAGGCACCGGTAACATCTCCATATATCCTGTCTCATGCAAGTAGAGCCCAAGGGTATCTGCTTGCTCCAGGAACATAAAGAGCCTCAAACCATTTCATCAGGTCATGGGAATGAGGTCTATAATTTTTACTGGTATTTGGCATATCAGATACGACACGGGTATGGCAATAATCATTTTAGTAGCCTGTTCCTCTTGTTTCTGTAGTAGTTTCATACTCTATTTCCTACTTTTCTGAATACATTTATATACTTTATTTGTGGCAATAGTTTTAGATTATGAGTAATTATACAAAACACAATTCACTTTTCCTAGACTTGCAACGAGAACTTGTAGACATTTGTGCTATCAAATCCCAACAGCTCATGGCAAATTAGCAATTACAACATCGCACCATAAGTATTAATAAGGTATGTGATACAAGAAGATAGTGGTAATTCTTCTGATCACAAGTTTGAACATATAGTCCCATATTAGAGAACAGGCTGAAGCACACATATTATCCCATTTAATCATCATTACCATGCTGTGTGACAGACATTGATCTATCAATGAAACATCACAGCTAAATAATTAACCCAAGTAACACTAACTGATATCTAGACTCAAACTTATTACCTGAGACTTTAAACTATATCTGGATGGATGGATATTTTTAGATGACAAAAGGGGTAAAAAGAGAGCCAGGTAGTAGGACCAAAGTAACCAATAGTCAGAAGTAATGAGATGTATGGATCTGATAACGCCACGGGATAGGATGAGAAGAATGGGCATGGCCCAAGACTTACTCACAGGAAGCTATTACCAACTAGTATTTAACCTAAGTATTATTTAGAGATGAATTCAACCCTCTACATTATGACTGTAGAAGTCTAAGATTAAACAACAACTATTGAAGGGAAATGATAGAATCATGTATGCCCCAATCATAATACAGAGGAAGAGAGACTTAATAAGAGATTTGAAGAAAGCACTTGGCTAAGAGGGAATAACTGGTATATACTCATATTTTTATTGTTATACATCAGTCAATACCAGTCAATACACTACTCCCATTATTTAATTTTTGCCTCAGTAAGACACACAATTAGAGAAGTTCCTTAGTTACTCAAATCAGAACTTGTGGGTTATTTTCATTCTGAATTATGTTGAACAAATAATGCAGGTGTACATTCATATTAAAATATCTAGAGAAGTGAATTTTTGGTTTCCATGCAAAAAAAATTGAAACATATATCAAAGATTACTTTACTCACTCACTCAATTCTTTCATGAGGCAGATTCACTACAAAAGCATTGTACTTTCTTTCCTCCTTCCCTCACTTCTTTCCTTTCCTTTTTATATACTTCTTTCATTTCTCCCTTCTTTGGTTCTTTTTGATCTTTCAATTTTTCATCTCAGTATTAGCGAAGAATTACTCTGATAACGAGACAGAGAATCTCCAATACATTCACAACAACAAAAATGGCACTACTGCTTCCACTCAATTTTGAGATGTTACAGGTGCCCGCTCGAGGAAATCGATGATGAACGGGAAGACAGTGATACAGTGATACAGTGATTAAAATTTTAAAAAAATTAATATATAGAGGCCAGAGCAATAATACAATAGATAGGGAACTTGCCTTGCAAGTGATCAACTTGGGTTTGATACCTGGCACCCCATAGGGCCCCCAAGCCCACCAAGAGTGACCCCTAAGCACAGAACTAGTAGTAAGATCTGAGCAACACTCTGGTCATACAGTGTTCCACACCCATCCCTCCACCAGTGCCCATTTCCCACCACCAGTGTCCCCTGATTCCTTCCCCCTCCCCCAGCCTGCTTCTATAACAGGCACTTTGCCTCCAATATCTCTCTCTCTGTCTGTCTCTCTCACTCTCTCTCCTTTCTCTTACACATTGGGGCTTGCAATACACACATTGAGAGGTTATCATGTATATCCCTTTGCCTTCATTCAAGGCTCAGTTCTAGGCTGAAATTATCATTTCCAACAATTACTATTACACTGATCCTTTGTCTTGCCTAACCTCTGACTCCCAAACATTTGCAGTAGATTCCAATGACAGACCTCCATATCCATGTTTTCCCTGGCTTAAGACATTGGTATCATGCTAATTTTTTATATCCCACAAATAAATGCAGTCATTCTATATCTGTCCTTTACCCTCTGGCTAATTTCACTCAGCATGATCCGCTCCATGTCCATCCATTCATAGGCACATTTTATAGCTTCATTTTTCTTAACAGCTGCATGGTATTCCATTGTGTAGATGTACCAGTTTCATTATCCAGTCATCTGTTCTTAGGCACGCTGGTTGTTTCCGGATTCTGGCTATTGTGAATAGTGTGCTATGAACATAGAAATGTAGATGGTGTTTATGCTGTGTGTTTTTGGCCTCCAAGGGTATATTCCCAGGAGTGGTATGGCTGGGTCAAATGGGAGCTCAATTTCTAGTTTTTGGAGGAATGTCCATATTGTTTTCCAAAAAGGCTGTACCAGTTGACATTCCTAACAATGGATGAGAGTCCCCTTTCTCCCTGCATCCATGCCAGCAACAGTTGTTCATGCTCTTTTGGATATGTGCCAGTCTCTGTGGTTTGAGATGGTATCTCATTGTTGTTTGATTTGCATCTTTCTGATGATTCATGATGATGAGCATTTTTCATATGCCTTTTGTTCATTCGAAAAATCATATTACTGGCATATCCTGGTATCAGATGGTATTGGGTGAATATTACTTCCCACTCAGTGGATTGTTTTTGTATCTTGGTTACCATTTATATTGAGGTTAAGAAGCTTTTTAGTTTCATTTAGTCCCATATGTTTATCTTTGCTTCCAACTGCTTTGTTACTGGTGTTTCAACTTTGAAGATGCCTTTTGCTTCAATGTCATGGAGGGTTTTTCCTATATTTCCTTCAAAGTACTTTATGGATTCAGGTCTGATATTAAGATCTTTAATCCATTTTGATCTGACTTTTGTACACGCTGTTAGACAGAGGTCCAAGATCGGGAACAAGACGAGGTTGCCCACTCTCACCACTTCTGTTCAATATAGTACTAGAAGTACTTGCCATAGCAATCAGAGATCAAAAAAGTACATTAAGGGCATCCAGACAGGCAAGACAAAAGTCATGCTATCACTCTTTGTAAATGATGACATGCTATTATACCTAGAGAATCCTAAACTCTCTACCAAAAAGCTCCTAGAAACAATAGATACCTCTAGTAGAGTGGCAGGGTACAAAAATCAATACCCAAATGCCAATGGCTTTCCTATATACAAATAGCAAGAGAAAAAAGGATATAAAGAAAACAATCCCATTCACAATAGTGCCACAGAAAATCAAATTCTAGGAATCAGCATAACTAAGAATGTAAAAAAACTGTACAAAGAGAGCTACAAAATGCTACTTAGGAAATATGAAGACACGAGGAAATGGAAACATGTTCCCTGCTCATGGATTGGGAGGTTTAACATTGTCAAAATGGTAATTCTCCCTAGAGCTTTATACAGATTCTATGGGTCCCTATAAGAATACCTATGACAGGGGCCAGAGTGATAGACCAGCGGGTAAGGCGTTTGTCTTGCATATTGCCAACCGGGTTCGATCCCCAGCATCCCATATGGTCCCCACGCCATGCCAGGAGTAATTTCTGAGTGCAGAGCCAGGAGTAACCCCTGAGCATATCTAAGTGTGACCCAAAAAAAAAAAAAAAGAATACCCATGACATTCTTCAAAGAAATTTACCAAACACTCCTGAAATTTGTATGGAATAATAAACCCCACAAATAGCTAAAGCAATCTTTGGGGAAAAGAAGATGGGAGGTATCACCTTTCCTAACCTCAAACTGTACTACAAAGCGGTAGTAATTAAAACAGCATAGTATTGGAGTAAATACAGACCTGTGGACCTATAGAATAGAATTTAATATCCTGACAACATCCTCAAATACATGATCACGTAATCTTTGACCAAGGAGCAAAAAGTACCGAAATGGATCAAGAAAAGCTTCTTCAATAAATAGTGCTTGAAAAACTGGCTAGCTACATGTAAAAAAAATAACTATTACTTTTAAAGAAAGAATACCTGGGGCAGGAAAGATAGCACAGGGATGAGGTGTTTTGCCTTCTATGTGTGACCCTGGTTCAAGCCCTATTGTTGAAAAGGCCCCCCAAGCACCTTCTGGAAATGATCCCCAACCAGAATCAGGAAAAAATCCAGACTGACTACAGCCAGGTGTTACATAAAATACTACGGGAAAAATAAGTATTTTACTAATAACTATAGACTAAACATTTTTTAAGCTTTCAATATGGTTTGAATCCAACTATATTCCTTTGCCAGATGTGCTAACAATGGAAATATTAAAGTTACATGGGAAAATATTTTAATAATGCAAGTGATATGCAGATGTGAGAGCATAAAATCTGGTTATTATCTGAAAACCTCCTCTAGTCTTCCTTTCTCTTTCCCATATATATCTCCAATCCCTAGATTGAGTCAGAACTCAAAAGAGAACAGCAAGGACACAGACCAGAGTCAAATTCTTGGATTCTAAGTTCTTAAAACCCTGGCCAAGGAAGTGACTGGCATGTGCCCATGACCTGAAGGAACCCCAAGTTTGAGAAGAGGAGGACACATAGTAGTATGTGCAGAGACATGTAAATCTAAGGATATGCAGTAAAACTAAGGGCAAAATAGACTAAATTCATTTCAAAGGATGAATCTTTCTTTTCAACATCTAGGCACTATTTACATATCTTAGATCATAACTGCTACCTCTGGTTCATATGGGTTAGTCGAGGATTAAAGGAACTTAGGTTCATTAAATTTCTACTATCATCCTTGGTGAGGAATGAAGATTAAAATAAATTCAATTATAAGGAATAAATATAATTATATCTCTTGCATATTTGCTTTTTATGCATTACAGGGTATTTACTTAAGGCCAGACGAACTGCATATCAAGCATATCAAGCATCACTTAATAACTTTTAAAACAAATTCGTTACTTTACAGGCTCATTAAACATTACTAAAGTTACACTGAAGAACAGAAAATAACAAGACTACACCCTATGCCTCTTACAGCTTTTCCCGTATAGTCAACAGAAAAGATATTTGCTGGTCCAGTGAAGTCCAGGGAGATCAGTGATTTGCCAAACATGTCTCAGCAGAGCACTGAGAATTTAGGATTAGGTTTCAGCATTTGTTGCTGTCACTCAAGCACTAGATTATATTTATTTGATGTCACAGCACTGATCTAAATATAAAAGTCCAAAACATCCAAGATGCCTTCCTTTCCCGACTATGATGATTTTGAACATTACTCTCACTGAGCTAGTGTTTCAAAACTGATTAAATAAAACCGTGTTAGTATTTAATAAAATTTGTTAAGTCAAACAGAAGCATTATCAAGAAAACACTAATTTTTAATTATCTGTTCATTACATGGCACTGTTCTTGGGAACTTTGAACATAATATATGACCAATGGTTAAAGACAGTACCTCCCATTTAGAAATGAAGATTAGAATTGAGTATATATAAGATAATAACAATAACATGAAAACTGGACAATTAATATATTTTATAAATGCATTCACTGTATTTTTTAAAATTAGCCCTAAGTTTCTGGATAAGTCGTGAAATTAAAGTATAAAAATCAGTATCTAAGTTAATATATAAAAGGAAGCAAGATGACTGCAAGCATAATCATGTTCTAATGTTGGAAAAATACTATTTCTGGTAAAGGCACAGCAACATCTCAGCAAACAATCGAAATGGCTGAAGCAAGAAGAGCCTGTCAGTAGGAGCAATTCTGAAACTGAGTAATCACGATCAATGTAACATAGAATCCAGAGGGGTCCCACAGCACAAATAATCAGGCTTGCATAACTGAAACTATTATTCAAGTGTCACGATTATAATTTGAGTAATATCTGTTAGGAAAAGTTCCCAAGTCTACTACCAGAGAGCATCACATTCTCAGTCATTTCTTTCTACCTCTGTGTTTATGATACAAAAGCTTGCACTGTACGTTAGGAAAAGGATGTGGCTAATGGGGAAGCTATACACATATGGAAATAGGAGTTATATTGGAAATCTCTTATGCACTTCCTCCTCTGAACCTAAAAATGCTCTAAATATTCAGGCTTTTTTTTTTTAAAAAAAGAATTTCTCAGTCTCTTCCACCTATCCCACTATTCTTCTATAGCATTTAGCACAGCAATGTGAAAAGAGAACTGTATCTGGTACCAGAATGACTACCACACTGTTTGAAGTTTGTTAATAATGCATATAACAAACTCCAAGCTCACATTTTACTAAAGTGATAAGTCTCTGATAAAAAATTATAAAGACAGATATAGGGGCGGAGGCGATAGCCCAGCGGGTAGGGCGTTTGCCTTGCAGCGGCCGGCTTGTGCCGGCCTGGGTTCGATTCCGGCATCCCATATGGTCCCCGAGCACCGCCAGGAGTGATTCCTGAGTGCAGAGCCAGGAGTAGCCCCTGAGCATTGCCGGGTGTGACCCAAAAAAGCAAAAAAAAAAAATTATAAAGACAGATATAACTTAAAATGTGCTTAGCAAACTGGGACACATAGAAGATTAAATGCCTTATTTTAAATTAATTTATCTTAATGCATACAAAGCCACAACAGTTGATTCAATTTTTGTTGTTGAAACTGATTAGACAACAAAGCTCCAATGTTAAAAACAAGTATAAAAATGAATTTTAAGTCAAGTCCTTGTCTAAGAATTTACAAAGCTGTTTGTTACTAGTTAAGTCATCTGAGCTACTGTTTTTGTTTAATGAGTTTTTAAGTTGTTAAGCTGGCTTTTATGTTATTTTTCCATCTTGTTTGGTGTGCTCCTATTGAAATTCCAGAATTAAAGAATTTCTTAATCTTTGTAACTAATGCTATGACTTGTTTTGTCAACTAAGCTGTATGCCCTCTAACATTATATAAGTTATTTCTTCTGCTCGGTGAGGAGATTCATCCTACTAGATTGTTTGGTTTTTATCTAAATCCTATTTATGCTATAAGGTCTGCTCAAATACTACCTTTATGAACAACATATCTAAATACCAAGCAATATAAACATATGTAGTGGTCAATTATATAAGGGTAATTCCAATTCATGGGATTCAATGAGGAAAATTTATCTCGGGGGAATACAGATCTGAGTTAGTAATAAAACATCAGTACTAATAAACTACCGAAAAAGCCTCATTGAGACTGGAGCTTTAAAAGAAGCTTACCAGGAGTTTTAGTAACAATCTAGAAAACTTTTCAGATATCACTCTTCTATAAACGCTCCATAAACAAGAAACTGAAATTTTTAACATTTTTTGCATTCACCACAGCACTACTTTAAATTGCTGTAAAACACATGGAGCTTTGGAATAATAGTTCTTAAATTCTACCTAGATTCCCCAGATTATAACTTTCCTGAGAAGTAATTGCCAGAATTTAGATCCCTCAGTCTCTTCCTCAATACTAAGCATGTATTCAATAAATGTTGATTACCAAGAATCAGTTAATAAAAACCTTGTTAGGCTTTTCTTTAGCAATTCAAGTACATTCTAAAATATGCATTTTCTGAATTTACCTCATTCCCATGACCGGAACGAATGGTTTGTGGTTCTTCATGTTCCTGGAGCTACCAGATGCCCTTGGGCTACACTAGCATGCGACAGGACCTACGGAGATGTTACTGGTGCCTGCTCGAGCAAATCGATGAACAATGGGAAGACAAGTGATACAAATGATGCTAGCAAAAATATAGCTGGATACGTATTCCAAATTTACCATAAACAACTTACAAGGGATTTCATTTCTTCTAGCAGCTTTTTTTTTTCTTTTGGTATTTGGTCCACATCTGGCAGTGCTCAGGAGTTACTCTTGACGCTACACTCAGGAATTACTCCCAGAGTTCTCAGGGGACCATATGGGATGCTGGGGATCAAACCTGGGCCAGTCACGTGTAAGGCAAATGCCCTGCCCACTGTACTATTGCTCCTGCCCCAACTTGGTACAGAAAACTGATATATGAATAAATGAATTGTGCTACACAATATGTAGATACTGGCAAAAGCAGAATTTCTTGGCCAATTCTCTGATTTAGTAGTTTTCAATACTGGCTACATATACATAGAAAAGTGTGGGGAGTTGTTGTTTGGGGGAAAATTGGGAGGTGGGTATTATTACCTCTAGGGTAGGACTTTAGCACGAGTATGTTTTTATTGCTGTAGGAGTTTGCAAGCTTATAACTGGCAAGAATTTGGAGGCCCAGGGCCACCTGATACTACCTATAGAGCTCTATGGTGCTGGGAATGAATTCAGGGCCTCCCATATGCGAACTATGATTGTGCTCTGTGTCTTGGTCTCATCCCTGACACAACAGTAGTTTTTCAGAAAACTATTTCTTTTTTGGGGCTTCGGGGTCACATCCCGCAGTGTTCAGGGATCACTCCTGGTGGTGCCTGAGAGGCCCTATGTAATGTCTAGGATCTAACTAGATCAGCCCCTGAAAGGAAAATGTCAACCCCTGTTCCATCTTCCATCCAACCCGTAATAAAGGTACTTTCTAAACATTTCAGATTATTCAAATGTGTATCTTTCATATAAAATCTCTGCTCCCCCAAATTTTCATAAACCATATAAATTGCTAAGAGATCCTGAGAAAGTAATGCCTATGACCTATTGTATACACTTAAGTATTGAATCCGTGTCTGTCTCAATGATACTTTTTTAAATGGATGTACTTCTGTTTGGAGTACATAGCATACTATGCTACATTTCTAAATAAAAGGTCCCCTAAAGCTTTGGAAATACAAATGCATATGCACAATTTTAATAAGAAATATTCACCTTCTTATTCTTAAAAAAAAGCAGCTTGGTCTGACACTTTCAAGATATCAGTCAAGCTTGTAAAAAGGAGTCCCTGAAACACTCCCTTTCATCCTTTCTTTATGAATCAATTCGTCATAGCAGGTTATCTAATCCAATCTTTATTAAATTTTTATAATGCTATCTATTCAACACCTTTCATTCTGATTGGCTTTGCCTTTAAAAAACTAATGCATATTAATAGACAATCAAAAATTCTCTCTTACGTGTGCAGTGGGCTGAAGAAGCAAACTACATCAGGAGTTAGTTTGCAAGTCTTAGTAAGCCCCTTACACCTGTCAGAGGCTCACAGCCTGCAAAAGAGAGGGCAAGCCTGGCTGAGCAAAAAGAGCAGGGGCAAACAATGTTCCCCCAATGCTGCCAGCAGAGTTCTAAAAATAAAGTTACAAAAAGCATTGGGAGGCAGAACGAATTCTTAACACTTGTACTTTTCTATTTTAGTCTGCTACGAAGCAGGTGACCTCAGTATCAGGCAATGAGTCTTTTAACTTTCCACAGTCCCCACTTTCAAAAATGAGCATCAGTTAAGGCTATTCTGGCAGAATTCATTCCAGCTGTTCAAATTCATAATCATAAAGTGAATCTTTACTTAATCCCCCAGGCCTGCTCTCCTAGAGGATTACATTATAAAATAAGCTTTATATTTATTTGTCTGCTTTACTTTGAGGGTATCCTTCACATATATTCTTGGGGAAATATCTGGTTCATTAATTATATAATATTTGGGGGATCTGTATCTAAAAAAGCTTCAGAGATAATAATTTCGAGAAATAGCAGTTCAAATGCCTTTACATTAAATATCATTGATTAAGAGAAAAAAATTGACTTAGAAAAAATGTTATTAATATGTAGTAACATATTAGTGAACTAAATGAAGCTATCTTGACTTTTGCCACTTTATTTCTTTTGTGGTCCCAGGGATAAAAATTAAGCCTCATACATGTGAGGCATGCACTTGAGCCACAACATGCAGGCCCTTTAATGTTATTTAAAATGTTTTAGGGCTTGAGCAGTGCTGCATGATAAGGCAACATAATAATATGCTTGATAACAAGCTTGAAGTCAGACCCCAAACTCTAGACCTACTTCATTATTACTACCTAAGTGGTCCAGAACAGCTTCCTACACTGCTCAAGATCTCCATTTCCTCCCTGTTTCTTATAAACAAGGAAAGTGTTGCTCTTTCTGGTGAGGCCAGAATTAAAATGATGTCATTTATGTAAAACAGTACCTACTACTTAACACCTAGCACTCAATATTAGCAAATATGATTACTGCTAAAAAAAGATGATTCAATAATGAGCTGACTAAAATTCTGAAATATTATTTTAAATGTTAAGATTTTTAAAACATTAATAATCCAAGATCCAGTACCTTTTACTAAAATGTATGTAGACATGTTACCTCTCCCCATTCTCATGGCACATTCAGCTAAGGAGTTAATAAAAATGTATCTTGGGGGGATTTCTATGTCCTGCATTTTGATACACTTCTCAAAAAAAGAAATGCACAGAAGATGTCAAAGTCTGATGAAAAGTTGAAATTATATAAATTTAAATTATTAAGAGAGGTACCAGAGAAGGGAGCATTGCTTTGCACGTGGCAACCAGAGTTCAATACCCAGCACCCCATATGGTATCCTGAGTTCCAGCAGGAGTGACTCCTGAATGCAGAACCAGGAGTAAGCCCTGAGGACCGAAGGTTGTGTGACACGCCCACTAAAAAATGATGGTAGGGGCCGGGCCGGCCTGGGTTCAATCCCCGGCATCCCATATGGTCCCTCGAGCACCGCCAGGACTAATTCCTGAGTGCAGATCGGGAGAAACCCCTGAGTATTGCCAGATATGACCCCAAAAGAAGAAAAAAAAAAGATGATAAAAGATGTGCACAAGATTGTTGCAAGTAAACTTTGAACAGAATCTCTCTCTCACTCTCACTCTCTCTCTCTCTCTCTCTCTCTCTCCACACACACACACACACACAGGCAAGATCTTGATTTACAGATGCCACAAAAACTCTGCTTCCTCATTTAGAGTTACATAAAATACTTCAGTTAGGGACCAGATAATGCAGGGATAAAAGTACTCAGTTGCCTTGCATGTGGTCCACCCTAGATCAATACCCAGAATCCTATAAGGTCCGTGAAATACCAGGAGTGATTCGTGCGGCAGAGCCAAGGAGTAAGTCCTGAGCACTGCGCCGGGTAGCCAAAACACCCTCTGGAAAAAAAAAAATATATATATACTTTTTATCTAAATCACTTAGGTGTCACTGAACCCAAGGCAATGTGAACATTGTTTTTTAAAATCGTGGCTTCATCTCAGTTATAGCTTTGGGTCTCATGTCTAGTCTTCCCACAGTCTATTTAGACCTACTGTTACATTATGTTTTTGTGTGCTTAGAGTTTCTTGTACCTGTAACTACTTCAACTATTTCCTCTGATTAGGTATTCAAAGAATATAATAATCAGTTGTTAATATCAGTAAGGAGTAATTTTTTTTAAATATATATCAAATTGCTGTTTGCCTATTCTTTTCGATCAGAAAACATGACTTCTTGGCCCAAATATAAAAAATCATGCAAAAGTGTATTTTGACAAACAAGACCTTGAATTCAAAAGTCCTATTCACAGTAAAATTTAAACATGTCCCTTGAGATTATCAAACATTTTGTTAATTTCAGAATTAAACGTTTCCCACGTTCTTTTAGGAAATAAAAACAATGAGAGAAGTTCTATGGTATATATAAAGCATTTAAATAAGTACTAACAATTTTAAAGAATGAGGAAGTTTTCTAATTACATTTAACTATAATCACTTTCTTAAAGTGAGGAAAGTATTATTTAAGTATTTTATTCAATTTTTATTAATAGTCCACTTATCTGTGTTTCTGTGTTATATAGAAGTCCACTTATCTTATATATATAAATAAATTTGCATATACTATGTATTTCTTTATTTTCTCGTCTAATATTTACTTGAAGAATCTTTTTATTCACATATTTTTACCCTTCACATGTTAAATGAGGAAACACAGTTATATCTGTGCAAGTGGAACTCTGTTTATATTGATTAATATTTTTCTCTGCAATATCTAACCGTTTTCTAAAGAAAAATGGGTCACCAGCAGGTTTATTTCTAATATGCCCTCATTTCTCATTTGAAAAAGCTGTGCCCTGCATTTCCGTGACGTGGGCTGAGGAACAGCTCTGCACAAGTCTGCACATACCTGCCTGGCAACGAGTCTCATTCTGACCAGATCTCTCAATGAATTCCAGAAAACGGATAGCACCGACTTTGGCCTTAAGGACCACTATTTCTTCAGAATATAAATGGAGTTTGTTCTGTTAGGCATTCTAATGGAAAAAAGTTTTGAGATATTACTATTCTTTTCCAAATGGTTTCATTATTTTCTTCTTAAAAACCTTTCATTATAACCAAGGTATTTGCAAATACCTTGGTTATAATGAAAGGTTTTAAAAAAATAATTTAGAAAACTATTGAAGTAATTTAGAAAATCTTAATGAAAATATTTTTAAACAGTAGATATTTTAAGTATTTTAGTAGAATTTTAAGTAGATATTTAAGCCTTTTTAAGTACAGATATTGCTATAACTACACTTAATTCATTTAAAGTACAATTGGCTCATGACTGGCAATGCTTATTATTTTTCTGTTTCTATCAATATTATATACACACGTATTATATACTTGTGCAATATCAAATAAGACTACATATGAGACTAGACATTAAACTTTACTAGTTGTATATCAAATAAACATGAGTTCAAAAAAGGGTCTTGCAACAGAGGTCAATTCCAAGTTTAAGGGCAAATCAAGTTATACAATTTCAGCACATTTATTGAGTGAAATGAATGAATGATCATTTATTTCATTTCAATATTTTGATGGATAGTCTACCTTCAATATTTTACTGAATAGTTCTCAAAATATTCACAGATATATTGCGTCATCTGAAATTCACAATGGAACAGTGAATTTAATGAGAGAGCACCAGGACGCATTTCACAGCTGAGGGAATAGGGACTCACAGTGGAGACCATGATACCAATAAACATCCAGTGACCTATAGGTAGCTAGAGAAACTGAATCAAAAACTGACTGGATTTATTAAGGAAAGCATCGAAGTTACCAAAAAGTAAATGAATGAGAATTACTATTCAACACTCTAGACAGAGAAATACTGCACCTTAATTTGTGAGCAGCAATGAATTATGAAAGCAAATTTCTATATTAGAATACTGTGAATTGAAAACATTACAGAGAATACTATGAGGGGACTCTAAGGGGTAACTAGTGTTGGCTCCCCAAATGCATAATACTGATTGTGTCTACAGGTGATTTTGATCCATTTTAGGAAGCATATGTGTCCAGAATATTTACTGTAAACAGATTTTTTTCTGTCTTCAAGATGGTGAACACAGTGTAACACTAATTACTCAAAGTGAGCCTTACTGCACTCTTCAAGTACATGCCTCTGGGAAGCTGTTCAATGCACTCATATGAAAGTAGCATTTGTATCTGCAATCACATTATTAAAATTCTAAAAATTTATAAGATAAAAATACAAACTAAGGTAACAAAATGTCTTAACACAGAAAGTGCTGTTATCAGTCTACCTTATTTTAAAATAATAACTTTTCAAGTTTGTCTCCTTTTTCGCTCTTATACAAATCTTTGAAAGCCAAAAGAACTCTCTTTATTTCTTAGGAAATCTGGCAAGAAACATCCTAATCTTACTCATCACACATTTCCTTAATGATGGCATCGATCCACTGGTGTGGTGGCAAATAGAAGTGCAGGGAAAAATATCAGATAGAGGGGCCGGAGAGATAGCACAGCGGGTAGGACATTTGCCTTGCACACGGCCAACCTGGGTTCGATCCCCAGCATCCCAAATGTTCACCAGAGCACTACCAAGAGTAATTCCTGAGTGTAGAGCCAGGAGTAATCTCTGAGCATTGCTGGGTGTGACCCAAAAAAGTAAAAAATAAAAAATAATTTAAAAAAATTTAAAAATATCAGATAGAAGTTCTCTTTATAAGAGAACTCTAGAAAACCCCTTAGTCTTGAAATGTAATGCATCCATTCACCTGGAATTTTGTCCCAAAGATTTACAAGAGAAGGTACACGCAAGTATTTTCAATCTAGTAAAGTAGGTTATGCATGAATCTCACACACAGAAGAAGGCATGCAGAACCGTATCATGTTGTATCATTTGTTTCCTTTTTTCCTTTAGCATATACAGACCAGAACTAGTGGTATACATATAAATTATTGTGCAGCTGTAAGGGTTTATGTTGAAGATACTGGGCACTTTGATGGCAGTAAAGGTGCAGTAACATTGTGCATCAAAATCACACACACAAGTATTATTGTAACCATATTACCTAAGCACATTAAAAACTTATCAGAACTTATCTTTGGGGAAATGAGTGTTACCGGTTAAATAAATATTTGCTAAGAAGAGACAAATATCATGTAGCAAGGTAAGCTGGTTAGCAGGTATAGAGTCAGTACAAATACACATCAGCTGGGATTTGATTTAGGGAGGGTATAGAGTGTTCAGGGATCCTTTTGGTTATGCCTGGGAGATCTTATGCAATGTGAAGGATCCAATCAGGGTGGGCCTCATGCAAGGCAAGAGACTTATCCCTGTACTTTCTCTGGACTATAAAGATCATTTGTCAGAGAGGCTAAATATAAGAACATCCATAACGAAATGTTCTGAACCATTTCACCTAAAACTACTAAAATAACTGTGATGTAAGATGACAGCTGATCCACCAGGACTTAAATGACTGCAAGAGGATTCACAACATCCCAACAGAAGAGCAAAGACAGGAAAGATGTCTATTGTAATCTCTTGAACTCTCATGATGATGTATTATCGAACTACTTATAATCACAGAACTCAGTTGTCTCACTATCAGCAGGACACAATTCTAAGATCAAAAAGGTATGGTCAGGATCATGCTCATTCTCATGATGTTAAAAAAAGGATATTCCAACTCTTTCCTCCCGGCTTACCGTAGTTCTTTGTCTTATGGAAGCATATTTCCAACCCTCCATATGGTATTGTCCTTGTGTGTGCACATTTGTGTGTGCTTTAGGACAGGGTGTCCAAGCATCCCTTTAAAAAAAGATGTTCAGAATATTAGAGTAGCTGCCAACCTATTCCAGTAAGAACTATTACATTTGTGTAGACCTTGTTTCCAAATAAAGTCACATTCTTAGTCATGGTGGTGGGGGGGTTAAAATTTCAGCATAAGAATTAGGGTTGAACAGAGAATGGCGCATATCCAAACAACAAAAAAAAAGAGCAAGAGACAAGTGCTGGCATGGATGCAGGGAAAAGGGGACTCTCATTCATTGTTGGTGGGAATGTTGGCTGGTGCAGCCTTATTGGAAAAACAATATGGACATTCCTCCAAAGAGTAGAAATTGAACTCCCATTTAACCCAGCCATAGCACTCTTGGGAATATACCCTGGGAAGCCAAAAAACACACAGCAGAAACACCTTCTACACCTTTATTTTCATAGCAGCACTATTCACAATAGCCAGAAACTGGAAACAACCAGAGTGCCTGAGGACTGATGACTGGATAAAGAAACTTTGGTACATCTACACAATGGAATACTATGCAGCTGTTAGGAAAAAGGAAATTATGATATTTACCTATAAATGGATGGACATAGAGAGGATCATGTTGAGTGAAATTAGCCAGAAGGAAAAAAGACAGCTATAGAATGACTGCATTCATTGCATGTATATATATTGCATGATATAAAATATATGTACATATTATGATACCAATATCCAAGGTCAGGCGAATCATGGATCAGGCAGTCTTGTCAAAGGTGAAAATTACACAAATGTGTGGGAATCAGAGGCTAGGTAAGATAGAGAAGGGAACCAAGCACTAATGATTGCTGAAAGTGGTAATACCAACCTAGAACTGAGCATTAAATACAGGCAAAAGATACACATAACCTCTAAATGTACATATTGCAATCCACAATGAGTAAGGTAAGGAAGAGAGAAAGAGAGATAGAGAAATTGAAAGAGGTAATAAACCTGCCATAGAGGCAGGCTAGGGATGGGGAGGAGGGAATCGAGAACATTAGTGGTGCAAAATGGGCACTGGTGGAGGGATGAGTGCTGGAATACTGTAAGACGTAACCTAAATATGAACATCTTTGTAATTGTATATCTAATGGTGGTATAATAAAAATATTAAATTAAAAAAAAGAATTTGGGTTGAACACAAGTGTTGGATTATATAAAGACACACAAGCCAGTTGGAATAGTATAAAGACACACAATGGCAATCTCACAGATGACACCTACTCTAGGGTTGGTCACAGTAATGGCTCATACAACATAATTTACAACTATTAAGAAAATTCAGGGGCCATAAAAATGGTGGGACAGTGAGAGAGCACTTGCCTTGCATGCACTAACCCAGGTTCAATTCCCAGCATCTCCTATTGTCCCCCAAGCCCACCAGGAGTGATTTCTTAGTGCAAGCCAAGAATAAACCCCTGAGCTTCACCTGGTGTGGCCCCCCAAACACTGAAATAATATATAGTAAATTATTCCCTTTCCTACTATGCATTTACGGAAAAGTGAATCCAGCCTACTTCAGTCATTGTAAATGTTTTAAAATGATTTAATCAATCTACAATCTGGACACATTCAAAGACGTTTATAATTGCTCAAATATTTGTTATATGTTCCAATAACAATAATAAACCTAAGTTTCCTAACAATGAAATTTTAAGTTACACCTATCTAACTGGTGATGAGTTCAAGCATAGGGTGGTCTTATCATTTCTCTTCACTAGGATACTTACAAAATGAAAGGTATTATTAACAATTATTACCACCAGTTATTACAGTTATTAAAACCCTGGACAACAAGCAGAAATCAAACTGGTCCAAGTCCCACCTAACACTATAGTTTACAAGAAGAGCGGGATTGAAATAAAATGCTGCTAACTACTGTACATATTTTAGCATTTTTTTCTGTAGGTGAAAAAGATAGTGATAGCTGTTTGTATTTGAGTAGCAAATAACTGGAAGATGGATAGGGACGCATTTCATTTTGCAGAATAAGAATGCAATGTCTTGGGCCGCGCCCAGCGCCACCGCGTTTGTTTTTTCCCCTCCACCCCGAGCAACCCCACCCGGGCCCCTCCCCCGTTTCCCCAAAAAAAACCCCAAAAACAAGAGGGGACTTGCCCATAAAATCACATGTCTGAGAGAGGTATCACCAATATGATGATCATATCAAAGTGGATCTTTTAAGCCTCTCCTATGTCAACAAGAGTAGAATCAATCTGAAGTACTCTGAAGAGTACCATAAAAGCTCAATCAATTGTAGAGACTAACTACAATATTTTTTTTGCAGTCAGAGAGAAAAGAAATAGAGAACTACCTTATTGGCCAAACAAAGCATAAAGACTATTCTAGACCACATATTCCAGATTTCCATTTTCCCTCAAGTAATAGCATTTCCTTCTGACCGCTGTAGGCTGGGCTCACCAGGATCCCATTTCTATACTGTATCACATAGTGTTGTCATTCCTGTAAGTGTACTGTCCTAAAAGAGAACAAACCAGCACGCAACTGTTCTCCATTTATAGAAAAGGTACATGAACAGAAACACCTGGCATTCTTTTTTATACTTATGGTATTTTTGGCATGTGATCAATTCAGGAAAGTCCTATATATTTTCCAAGCCCCATTTTAAACAGGGCATGTTATAGCATGTTCACAAAAAAGGTTTAGTTATATCATGAATTTGCCCCAATGGTGCTCTTGTTGTTTCAAAGTCTTTGTTACTTGTTCCACTCAAAAAATTGAGCACTTTCCCCAAGAAAATCTTTAGTTTACTATGCAGTTTTCCCAGATGAAATAAATACCCTAGTCAGACTGAGAGAAAGAGGAAGAGAATCTATGTTAATTACTGTATGCCCTCAGGCCACCCTGGCAACTGTCCAACATTTCTGATATCTACAAAGCGTTCTGTGTAGTATGCACAAGGACAGGGTAGATTGTCTCATATCCGCTTCGACCCAGCAGGAAAGAATAGCAACCAGGGCATTTTGGTTTCTAAAATTGGTATGTTTTACTGCAAAATTTTCCTTCAGGTAAATTCACAGGTCTCTAAGAACAAGGAAATTTTACCCCTTTATATTTGACTATACGTTAAATAATTACACGTCCTGCTTCACCAAGCACTAAATTTAACACTTAATTTAGAAAATATTTTGAACTAACCAATTTGACATTTTAATAGCATACCTATTTTCTAAGATTAATGAATAAAACCAACTGATGTGACAAAACAACAGAGAAATGCAAGTACCACATAGTCTTATGAGAGAGAGCCAGCAAGAGACTCCATCAGAAACAGGGGAAATATCAAGGCCAGTTTGTGCAGATTTCATACAAATCAGTGATTCTCAAACGGAGAAATATGGCATGGGCTGAACCCCAAGAAACATCTGACAATGTCTGCAGATAACTCCGAGTTTGTGTGTCTATGGTACTATGTGTCTGTGCACGTGTATGTGTCTATGAGAGTTCTCTATGTATGGTTGGTGGTTTGAACCATATTCAGCAATGCTCAGGGTAACTTCTGAATCTGTGCACTTTGTGCTCAGGAAACCACATGCAGTGCCTCAAAAGTCACACTCATCACATGTAAGGTCAGTGCCTAACAGACTATACAATCTCTTTGGCCCTGGGGATAACAGTTTTGACTTACGGACATATACAACAGGAAGAGACCCAAGATATTACTAATCGTCCTATAATGTACAGGACAGGCTGCCAACACACACACACAAAACACACACACACACACACACACACACACACACACACACACAACTGCCTGGTTTAAAAGTCAGCAGTGTCCAAATTGAGAAACCCTACTTCCAACAATATTAAATACATGTATATTTAATATTACATATTAAATATTAGAGAGGGGGAGGTGAGAGAGAGAGAGACAGAGAGAGAGAGAGAGAGAGGGAGAGAGCAGCATGCATATATTTTTTTTGTTAAGTCCTCTAGTATCCTTCCTGGGGCATTTTAATAGGCCTTGTTAGATACTTTCAGTTAAATCTAATAATTTGCTTTAACTTTTCAAAATTATGATCACTAATTATTACCAAATACTATAAACTTTTATGAAACATATATGAAACTATAGAGTCAAAAGCCAGCACTGCTTGCCCTTCTGGAGGCACAGGGATGACCAGGAATGGTAGTGGCCTCAGTTGCAACTCGCGGCAGGGGTATGGGGAGAATCTAACATCTCTGCTCTATGGCTTCCACTATGTTGTCTAAACAGAAACCACATCAAGGATTGGTTCTGAGGTTTGGTTTTTATCATTGTTGTTTGGTTTTTTTGTTTGGCTGATGGCAACACCCAGTGGTATACAGAGCTTATTTTCTGGCTCTTCATGAAAAGACCACTCCTGGCAGGCTCATAGGACCATAAGGGAGTGCCACTGATTGAAGCGCGGGGTCTGCCATGTACAGGCAAATGCCCTACCCACTTGACTATGGCTCTAGTCCCCAAACCAAGGACTGGTTAAGAAGTAAATTAATCAAAACTTAATCATATGTCATAGCAAATAAAGGTTCTTAAAACCTCTTAATTTTCAATTTTCACCCATTACAGACTTATGGTCTTCTTTGATTATAAGAAAAAGCCCTGCTTTCAAATTACTGTCATGAAAGCCAGAAGAAAAAACCACTCTTGTTGTCAGATAAAAGCATGAAGACAGCATTTAGAAATTTATCCAGCTAGATTTGAAGACAAAATCCAGTTCTCTATCAAAATAAATGCTAGAGTATCGCTGGATACACTTTAGAGAATAATTACTTTAAGTGTTTCAAGATCCTTCTCACATTTTAAACAATCATTTTGCAGAGTACTTGCATTTCAGTATGTATACTGTTTTATGCAGAACAAATTTTCAATCTTCAATTTAGAATGATAGAAAACTCATGAAGAACAGAAACATCAGGCTGCACTTTACCTAAATGACTATCACATAGTTTTCTAAGTATGTTACTCAATTATGCTTTATATGCTTCCCAAGTTCCTGTGCATCAAAATATCTTCGCCTTTGTCATCCTAATAGCCTGCCTCCCCCCCATCATCCCAATGGTATTCTCCTACCTGCGACTTTATAGAAAAGTCCACCTGCTCATTATATGTCGCACTTGTCCAGGGCAGTTCTTTTCTGACCATAGTTAGTTTCTTCACTAGCTTTACTATGTGTCAATTAAATCTATTTAAAAATTTATCCAATTTCATTAAGATATAATTGGCACATACCATCAAGTAAGTCTAGGAAAGACAATGCTGATTACTTTTCTATATTACAAATGACTGTAACTATAAAAATCCCATCAAAAATTCTTCCCTCCTGTTTATTTCCCCTAAATATTAGGTCCACGGCATTGCTAGGATGTTCACATAGAAGTACAGTTGGCTCAGACCTGATCAGATGATCATAGGTACATATCACAATCCCACCATTATGAAATCAACAATCTAATTAATAATGAGTCAGGCAGAGCAATAGTAGGCAGGGTGTTTGCCTTGCACACAGCCAACCCAAATTGGATCCCCCGGCATCCCATATGATCCCCTGAGCACTGCCAGGAGTAATTCCAGAGTGCAGAGGCAAGATTAACCCCTGAATATTGCAGCGTGTGAACTAAAAATAACAAGAATTAGGATATGGCCTAGGATATGGCTCAAGTGGTAGAGCACGCCGCCTGCCGGTATCCCCTGAGCAGCACTTGTGTGGGCCCTAGCACCTATGCACCAGGTCCTTATAAACTGGGAATGGCCCTGACCCAGACATCTAGAATTACTAGGCTTCAGCCCTATAAAACGATGAAGGTAGTCAAAGGAGAAAACATTTAAAAAAATACTCCATTTCAACACTATCAATAGTGAGCAGAATGTCACATAATTTGAAGACAACCTCTCCCTCATAAAAACCCCATGACCAGAAGGGTATTATTTTCTTTGTTCATGCACATTCTTAAACACATGTGCCCTTCCTTTCCTTTCATGTTCTATGAAGCTCTCTCAGATTTAATCAACCCCTAACCAAAGCTGTTCTCAAAGAAGTTAATACATTATTCAGGGATTTTTGTTTGTTTGTTTTTCAGATCACACCTAACCGTTCTGGGGGCTTACTCCTGACTCAAGTATCACTCCTGAAAGTACTTGCGGGGCCAATATGGGGTGCCCAGGATTGAACCCCTGAGACAATTGTTCTGGAATAAATATACTAGTTATGAATATATATTGTTTATTTATATATTGTTTACTTATATATTGCCTATTAATATACTGTTAAATATATTAATATATTATATATTGCACATTATATTTATTGTAACATATACGTTTATTCCAGACGGCCA
Source organism: Cryptotis parvus (assembly GCA_021461705.1). Lineage (NCBI taxonomy): Eukaryota > Metazoa > Chordata > Mammalia > Eulipotyphla > Soricidae > Cryptotis > Cryptotis parvus. The sequence goes on from JAJIBD010032415.1 coordinate 62,101, forward strand.
AAACTTAGACGAGTCTAATCTTTCAGTACATGTCCATTAATATAATTTAATATGCTTCCATTTATTAAGCAAAATCCTACATTATATTTAAGAACATCTTTGGCAACACACTGTCAGAAAACTTCCCATTTGAACTAGAGGGCCCTTCTTTTCACAGTAAACCTTCTAAATATCTTCCTTACCAAAAAAAATTTTGTAGTAAATTTCCTCTTAAAAGTAGAAATGATAGGGGCCGGAGTGATAGCACAGCGGTAGGACGTTGCCTTGCATGCTGCCAACCCGGGTTCGTTTTCCGGTGTCCCATATGGTTCCCAAGAACCACCAGGAGTAATTCCTGAGTGCAGAGCTAGGAGTAACCCCTAAGCACGCCGGGTGTGACCCAAAAAGCAAAAAAAACAAAAGTAGAAATGATAGCTAGTCACGTAAAATTACTCTCTAAAAAGGATAAATTATGTGTGGGTGCTTTCAGTTACATATGAGTTCTACATTAATACTTAATTTTGGGGACATGATTAGAGATCTGTACCATCAAATATGAGTAAGACAGGGTGAAGAAGATCCACAGCAGATCATATAAAGCCCACACAGTCCTATGGCCTGGCCCTAGAATATGATAGGACAGATACATGCACTTCTCATAGGGTGCACATGTGGCAAATTGTGTAATAAGTACCAAAGTTTGGGAATGGTCCATAGTCAAAAAGGGTGCCTCATCACTGGCAAGTATAAAAAAAAGTAGATGCTGAATATCATTTTAAAAATCACCTAGTTTTTGCAGGCAGAGATAACTAAAATTTCAGGGGAGACTCATTTATTAAGTATAAAACTGACTGTAAATATAAGGAAGTAACTGAATCCTTTAACATTTTAGAGAACAGTTTACAATTTTTCTACACATTTACTGGAAATAATTGCATAAACTGCTTTAAAACATAGCATAGATGATCTGCTTTTTTTTGTTGGGGGTGAAAAACTATTTATGATAGCACCCATGAGAAGTTAACAACCAACTGGGATTTACTTTCCTCACATTGCAGATTAGACTGATACAGCAAAGCAGAGCTTGCCTAGAGACAAAGTGACTGTTCCAGAGTGTTTCCAAATTTTGTAGGGAAGGATGGTATCCTTTGATTTTCTAGTTTGGGGAGCAGTTTATCACAGTTGTCTAGCATTTTTTAGGAGAACATATCCAGCGGGGTTCAGGTCTTACTCCTGGCTGATTCAGATGACCATATGGGATGCCAGGAATCAACTTCAATTGGCCACATGCAAGGAAGTGTTCCATCCATTATACTATCAACTCTGGCCACACTGGCTGTCTATCATAAATCTGGTGGGAGTGAGTATTCTAAGATGGCGCTCACTTAGAATACTCTAAGTGAATATTCTACTGTGCTGGACTGCAGCTAGGTCACGTGACTGAAAAGACGAGTCAGTTCCATGGCTATGTCATGTGACAGAGGTGAAGGGATTCTGTAGATGGGATTACAGACTAAGAAGGGGTTCTTAACTGTGTGACCAAAACCTCCAAGCGTGAACAATGTTGTAATTGTATATCTCATGGTGGTATAATAAAATGTTAAAAAATAAATAAAATAAATGCAAAAAAAAGACAGAGAAGGGAACAGAGTGCTAATAATTGCCGAAAGTGCTAATACCAACCTAGAACTGAGCATTAAATACAGGCAAAAAGATACACGTGATAACCTCTAAATGTATGTATTGCAATCCACAATGTGTAAGAGAAGGAAGAGGAGAGAGAGAAAGAGGGAAAAGAGATAAAGAACCTGCCATAAATGAATTTTTCATTGAGGGATCCATACCCAGGGCTTACTCATGGCTCTGCACATAGGCATCACTCCTGGTGTAACTTAAGGTGCTCGCATATATGGTGCTGGAGATCAAATCAGGCTTAACCACACACAAGGAAAGGACCTCATCCCTCTAGTATCATCTGTCTGGTCTAGATGAATTTATTCTGAGGATTAACTTCTCTACATGAAGGATGAAGCTTAGATAATACTTAGGTTGCATGCAACATCTGGGCTCACTGAAAATATAAGGTGTCTTAGCAGGAATCTGTTCTCATGTGGAAAATTCATAGGTAATTGTTCCAAATGGAAGCCAATACATCACGTCATTTCTATGAGTGGTGCCCAACCCAATACAGACAAACGTCATTACACAAAGCCAAAGCACCTCAAATGCAATGTGGAGATAGACTTTGAACAAGAAAGTGTCTAGTGTGTTTTTTTTTCTGTTACTTGGTCCGCCCCTTTGCCCACCATTTCCCAGGAATACATTTACCCAATCCACTATTGTGTTTAAAAAAAAAAAGAAAGAAAACAAGGCTTTTTTTTCCAAGAAAGTACAATAATCCCTAACAACCTCTAGAACAAATAAGGAGTAGGTTTAAACTGGGAGAAAACCCACTAGTTGTAATTTTACCACATTGGAATAAAGAAAAAAGTAAAAAGAAAGAGACATTTTCCATGTACTACTGAATGGATTCAGTGGAATACAAATGTACTACCACCTAAGTTCAGATTTTCCCACTGAACAGAATGGAATATGAGTCTTTCAGAGAGTGCTGGACTGAAATCAGGGAAAATTAACCTGCCAGCACAAGTTGTACTAGAATTAGAATCCATGGACTACATTATGGCCAAAGACTTCCTAAGACAAAATTCTGATACTTCCCAACATACCAGATTCCTTACCTTGAGTTCTCAGGACTTCTGAAAAACGCCAACTTTGACTGTTTTTAATATCAATAACATACCAACAAGCAACTTTGTAAGAGAGGTTGAAGGGTAGACTCATATTAAGGGGTAGGTTCATAGGAGCAGAAAAATTTAAAACCATCCAATCTATTATGTTTCCACTAGTGAACACGCAATTATTTCATAAGTATGACAGCACTTTTGTATACTGCAAAGCATTCCCAATCTCTATAATGCCTTCAAATATGTATTCTGCATAAATATGCCACATTCGAATCTACTGTTCTGTAATTTTTATTTTGTAGAAATTTTATAAAATACTGCTATAGTACTAACATGATTTATATAATTATTGTACTACACCTCATGTCATTATATTCTGTAAAACATTATGCTACTATAATTACATTTATTATCTACATACTATGATTATACATATATTATATTGAGGGATTAAAAAATACTATTACAATGGTATGTGGAAAAAACAGAAAGAAAAACCAATAGATCCTGAGCAGCCTGTTGACCCAGGCTTGAGATCCCTGTGCACACTATTACAAGAACAGAATCCCAGGGGATGATCCACTTCACTTGCACAGAAAGCCAGCGGGGGTAGAGCCAAATACAAGGATCACAACCCTCCACCCCCCACTGTCACAGCCATTGAAACTCAGGGTCTCAGCTGGCTTTTTAGAGACCAGCAGACAGGTTGTGTCACATCTGATAATTTAAGGAGATGAATGACCTCATCTAATTATCACGCACAGTTTGCTCTGTGATAAGTTACCATTCCCCCATGTTTATTACCATGGAGTATTAATATAAATTTTAAACAATTACTCACCAGCAGACCTTGACACCGTGTATCAAACCCCTGGGTGCTGAGCTACACATGCACAATAAAATTTTACCTCCAGAAAATTAATTCTCATCTCTACATTTATACTGACAGGACAATCAGGTGTTTGGAGAGACAACCAAGCATCCTACATGTTTAATTTAGAGCAATCTGCACATCCTCCATTATGAGCATCCTCCTGCGGCTTCCCAGGGCCCATTTGTTTGTCTCTCCTAACATTTTCACAGATGCAAATTTAAGTCAATTCTAATAGAATGTCATGGCAAGAAGGGTTGGTATTTTAAAGTGACAAACATCATAAGAATTCTGCACATTCCTTTTTTGTGGCAAATGTCAAAATGACTGCCATAAACAGGCAGGTTTCTGGCACTTTAAGTCTTGATGCTTCAATGGTGATCATCAAATTACACTTCCTTATTCATGTTGCTAACGTGCAGTTTTGTATAAAATTTCTCTCTCTAAATCAATTCAAAATGTGAAACAGAAAATTAATGTTTTACCTTTATCAATGAGAAGTGTCAAAAAAAAAAGCTGACCTCCAGTTATATTGCAAAATGAAAGGTGGGGTTAACGAACTGAATTGTCAGTTGGATAAGTCAAATGAATACAGGCCTTTTTCAAAATGCTCCTGTCAGATTTTCAAAGTTTTATTGACTTCTCTGTTCGTTGCAAAAATGCAATTCGTCTCAATTTCATGATTCTGTACTCACCCAATTTGTAGGGTTGTATGAAATTGTTTCTGCAAACATCATGAATAAGTTGCTTTATTAGCTTTCAAACACTGTCTTGAAGCTTAAAGCTCACATATCTCGTTGAAGTCATCGCTACAAAGACATAACTTTTAAAAATAGATTCAAACTCCTATGACATAGTTCTCACACATCAAGTGCTGGCTAAAATGTCAAGATAAAACAATCAAGTCCTTTCTTTGTGGTCCCACCTAGGATAGACACTGTCCTGAACCTAGAGATGGAACGCATCACTTACTCTAATCCACTGCATCTCCTTTCGTCTCCTCCTTATGATTACAGGCTATACAAATTTTAGGAAGAAACATATTTAAAAGGTTAGCAGTCACATTCTCACTCATTTCATGCTTTCTCATGGACAAAAGATATACTGGCACAATCGTCCAGCTCCATACACCTGTGTTATCAATTTATGATCTCACAAAGGCAGAACAATTATATGCAAGAAAATAATACAGCTTGATCATTATACGGTCCTCAAATTTCTCCATATGTTCTATTCAATCCTCCTAATTTAACACTATGAGTCTGGATTAACTTGATACTGTCCTTGTTTTACAGATGGAGAAATTGAGACTTAACTATTAATTCTGCTCTAATTTAACTTATTTCCTTTCACTTCCTTCAACCTCACTGAATCCTCTCAATCTCATAAGTAGCCAAATTAAAATCATGGAATACCAAATGCTAAAGTGCCAAACTTCCTGCCATTAACAGGCAGTAAATTATATCAAGTAAATATATGCAGGATTCTAAAGCGAAAGTTGCTTGGGATTAAGAAATTCTAAGAAATTGTTTATAAGCTACACATTCCTCATCAAAACAGGGATAGTATTACTAATATTTAGGAAACTGGCTTGACACTTGGGAAGATTAAAAAGTGTGAAGTGTGGGTCGGAGCGATGGTACAGCAGGTAGGGTGTTTGCCTTGCACACAGCCGACCAGGGTTTGATCCCCAGCATCCCATATGGTCCCTTGAACACCGCCAGGAGTAATTCCTAAGCAAATTACCAAGAGTAACCCCTGAGAATCGTCAGGTGTGACCCAAAAAGCAACAACATCATCAAGCAATTAAGGGATCCAAAGGAAAAGAGAACATTCACCAACAGGGAAAGAATTAGCCCACCCTAACTCTTCGTAAAAACCACAAGGACAGATTTTTCTACTGTGGCAGTACTGGGGAGATCAAGACTGATACTTAGATGTCTGACATCTGTGATCCAAACTATTCATTGAGTCATCTTGGAAACTCCGGGAACTGCTGTGATGGCAGCTGCCAGCAATTCAGGCCTTCAGGAGATCTGTGATGTCTTTCTAAAGGCTGACCAAGGACATGCTTTGCGGGAATATTCTGTCAGAGGCTTGTTGTCAAATTTATTATTTTGTTCTCTTGACAAGTATCGGTTGCAAGGCCAGGGAGATAGCTAAAGCAGCTATAGAGTATAGCTTTTGCATGTGGGGATATTGGGTTTGGATCCAGAGCACCTTCAAGAGTGACCCCCCAAAGCAACACTGGGTTTGGTGGTACCAAAACTGAAAACAAATACACATACAAACACAAAGAAAAAATGTTTCCATTCCATCTACTAGGATAGATCTGAGGGTATGGATGCCTGGGTAGGAAACACCAATAAAGTGAGGCAGTTACCACTACTTGTCAAAAAAAGTTGACAATGCTGAACTGTCAAAAAGCATAAACAAGGTGGGTTTGTTTTCTTTTTCGTTTGTTTCTTTTCCACTGATACTCTGTAACATCCTCCTATATCAGAAGCACATACACTTATTAAGTCTAACATCTTACAAAATTGCATGAATCTTTAAGATCTCTCTTTAAAATAGAAAAAGGTAAGACCAAAAGTTACTGCCTAAAAAGAGAATATAAAGGCCAGAGAGATAGAAAGTGGGTAAAGACTTGCATGGAAAACAGGTGACCTCAGCTCATCCCAGCACCACATATAATCTCCCAAGCATTCCAGGAGAGATCATGAACAAGGAGTCAAGCATCAGTCCTAAGCTGGAGTACAAACCACCCAATGCACACACACAAAATGTGTGTCTGTATATGTGTGTGTGCAAAGAGAGAGAGAACAATAGAGAGAAAATAAGGGTGACCTGGAATCTTATTACTAAACAGGAAAACTCTAACCTATGCATCCCAAGATTTGAATAGTCCTAATGTGTGTGCCTAAGATTTCTGAATCATGTCATTTCTTCTTTAGAATATGTAATTGGAACATTCTTCTAAAAACATCTCAGTAAATTAAAAGCATATCCTACATTCCAACCATCTGCTTTAATTGTCAAGACAATTTCAAGTTATTTTGTGGCATAATTTTTTTTTTTACATTGATCTCTTCCTCAGCTGCCTTTGTCAAAACATCCGCCCATCAATCATGGCCTCCCAGGTCTCTTTCATCTTGCTATTTGGAGTTTTCCATCAGATATGCTTATAGCTCTACTTTGGCAACAATTATTAAGCGTTAAGTAATAGCCAGACCCCAGTCTTTTTTTCTAAGAATTGCCTCTTCCAATACCTATGGTAATAGCACCTTGCCTATTGCAAAGTAGTAGCTCTGGATGAGACTGGACCATGATTCAGAGACAAGATTGAAAAAGCCAGGCAAGCAGCATCACTTTTCCAAACGCTATCGCTTAATCACAACAAAATGAACTCTGAAGGTCATCTGATCCACATTCGAAATGTTAACATGTCTTCTTTAGGCGGCTGTTTTGGACTCAGAGTCTAGACTTAAGCTCTTCCTCATAGCTATTCAACACCTTAAGCACACAAGTTACACAAAAAGCCAATTTACAGGGAAGAATAATGAGCTGTACCTCAATGAAAAACAGTCTAAAGAGAAAGTATGCTGATGACAGATTCACCTCTCTGCACTTTGGGTCATACTGACCATGACTCTGATGATTAATCAACTAGCTCCACTGTCAATGGAAAATACTTCCCCTTTTGATTTAATATTGTTTTTGCCTACTACTGACAATCCCAAAGAACCTAATAAGCACCTTATTCTAAAAATCAGAAGTATTCTCAAACCCATAAACTGTCCTCTTCTGCCTTATACTCTCTCTCCCCATACTCATGTTGACATGAGACATGTTGACATGTTGACATGTCCTTGAAAGAACAATCTGTGGCCTTTATATTCTCACCTACTAGCAACTTAAGGCAGGACAAGTTTCTATTATAAACACTCTAGTGAAATAGCTTTTATATCATTAATGGCTCTGGGGACTTCTTTAAAGGTCTCATTTTATTAGATCAACTGTTGATCACAGTTCTTCTTTTAAATTCTCACTGCCTATCATCCTAAAAGAAGGTATACAATTGCTACGTGAATGAATCACATTCCTGGATTCTGAGTTGATGTTCTCTAAATATGCCACAAATCACTTTCAGATTTTTAGAAATATATATATATATGTATATATATATATATCTCTGTAGGGAATTGAAATATATATATGTATATATGTATATATGTGTATATATACATATATACATATATGTATATATATGCATATATGTGTGTATATATATATACATATATATATATATATATATATTTCTAATTCCCTACAGAGATACTGCAAACTCAAGACGCTCTATCATGGAGTCTATTACACACTACCACATGGTAACTCCCATACATGAAATTCAATACACTCCATGTAGCAGACATCTTAAAAATGACATCAACTCTACTCAGTAGTCCCCCCAACAAGACCAGCTTGTACATTACGATTCATACCTTTTTGTTTTCCCCACTATCATTCTTCTCTTTTAGGCCCAGAGCATTTCTTACCATGCCGCAATGAATTACTAACTGCTCTCACCAATCTTCCTCAAATACTACTCTTTGACGCTCTTAATGATTCGCAAGTAACTCCAAGTAAATGACAAATCTGAGTACATAGAACTAAGCTATGTCCATGTCCTTTGAAACACTGCCTGTGTCTTACCCAGAGCATGAAGAAATTGGCCCTCAGGAAAAACTATAGACTTATACCAACAATCTTGTCTCACCATGTCCGCAACTGGAATCCTACAATGGTACAGACCTGGTTCCTTCACAATGCTATGTGCTTTTCCTTGGTTTAGTTTTAAGAGAACCACTGCTTCAGTCAGTCTGGACTTGTGAATATCTTTGCTGGTGACTCAATTCCTCACTTTGGAATTGTCAGCGTACAGGTTCACTGTGCTACATAATACACTGAATACTAATAATTGCATTCATGCTAAATGAAATTACATCTGATGATTGAGGCTGAGATTTTGAGAAGGAGCACTAAAACACATTTAGTTATTAAACTATTCACAAACCAAGATTTACCAGTTAAAGAAGCAATAAGTATAATACTTAGAAGACAACCTCCCTGCAAGTTATTTAATTTCTTATTAGAGTGAAATAAATTTACTAACTGAATCTCTTTTAACAGTTAAATCAGATTAATTTCTCTTGTCCAATGAGCCATTTCCCCATGATTTTATAAAAATAAGAACATTTAATTGCTTCAATTTTTTTAGATCTAGACAGTTTTATTGTCTTTGGTCTCTAAGGTGAATTTCCCATATATGAATACAAAGATCTATAAAAAGAAGTATTATTTGCAATAAACAGTACTTCAAGAGTGGGAGAGGGTGACGAAAAACCGCAATATAAGCAGCAGCTTTAGCATCTTTAATGTAAATTTGCATCTCAGAAATCTGGTAACTCTTTCACTGGCCCGCCTTATGTATCATTCCTCATAGCATCTTTACTAAGCCAGGCCTCTTGACCACTTTGAAATCAAATCTCCCCAGGTTTGCCAGTCCATTTATTTAGGGGAGCCATTCTTCCATGAAGCCTTAAAATATGACATCACTATTGTCTAAACATCATCCCTTTATGCCTGATAATATGCATTTTAAAGAAAAATGTATTAATTTCTCTCCCCCTTTGTGTGCAAATGTCGAAGAATCCTTTGCCCAAGGGCCAGAGCAGTAATACCGTGGGTAGGTAGCTTGGCACAAGACACACCTGTATTCCTACCCAGCAGCTCATACGGCTCCTCAAAGCAGACCCAGAACTAATTCCTGAGTAAAGAGCCAGGAGTAATCCCTGATAATCAGTGGATGTGGCCCAAAAAACAAAAAAAAAAAAAATTTCCAGCCCCAGACATTAATTTTGGAAGTGTGGATTATGTATTAAAAATTAATCTATACAACAAAACCCCTTATCAATTTCCCATTGAGAAAAATGTCCTGGTGGTAAGATAAAGTCCTCTGAAATTTTCAGAGAAGATTCAAGCGAAAAAGACCTAAAGTCAAGGTCTGGTCCCAGGGAAAAAATAAACCAAAATTTCTCTATTTGATCTGACATCATACATATATCATAAATTAAAATTAATAACAAATGGGGCTACTAGCATTATTTGAAAATACAGAAAAAAATTTAAGTTCATCAAGTGTCTAACAAAATAAATTCTGAATTACATAGAAACAAGATCTCGACTATTAGGATTACCCACGATTTTTTTTTTTTTTTTTTAAGTACTTAAAAGGGGCAAAACCATTATTTTCTACTATTATTTTCTATTTTGATATATTATTCTTAAACGCTAGAGTTATAAGATATTGTCTACTGATAATTTTTAACTTAAATTGTTCTTTCATTTATGATGTAGAATTTTAAATGTATTTTTAATCCAGCAGAGCATATGGTTAAAAAAAAATCAGAAGCAAATGCTAAAATAACATTTAGCCAGAAATGTTCCACATTCATATTCCACAGAAAGTTTAAATATTGCTTCATATAACAGCCTGATTCTGAACTAGTGAAATTAATTGTGAAGTGTGCCAGATTGTTAAGGCCACAATGTTAATATTTTCCTTACTTACTGGAATCTGTGTAAATGATGATTTTTAAAGAATGGTCACTATCTTCTTATTTGGTTCTGATTATTAGTTGGTTCTGATTATTACATTTAAAGGCTATAAAGAAAAGAGAAACCAACACATCATAACTTTCTAGATCAAATTGTAGCAGTTGTACACATTTATCCTTTATTATTCAAGCATGTCACAACACCCAATGTGTTTAATTCCACAAAGTATCAAATATCCCATATCTAAATTGCAGAAATAAATTGTAAGCACACAAATCCACTTAATAGGTGTGCAACTTGAGAGCTATAGTTTCTTGCTCATATCTGTTTGATTTAAAAGATGACAAAATTAGGCTGGGGATGTTAGGGCACATGCATATTTGAAGATTTGAGTTCAATCACAGCTGTAAGAGAAAAGGATCCTTAGAATGACAAATTACTTGCTCTATTAATCCTTGAACCATATATAATTTTCATGTGTCTAAGATGCTTTGTTTACAAGATCTCATTCAAATTTCCTTGACATAGTAGTGTTAAATGCTGGAGTTATAAAATATTTTAAATCACATGTAAGCCCTAAAAAGCTGTAGATAGGGAGATAATAAAGCATTCATTTGTTAGTTAATTTAAAGACTGTTCTACCTACTAATAAACTGAGTAGACTGGACAATATATATGTATGCACACATCTGCATATAAACATTAATATACATATGAAATATTAATAGAATACCACAGCTGTATAAACTAGACAAAAACATCTAAATACACAAGGGTGATACTTTGGCCTCTCAAGACAAATATGAGAAATACAAGTTTTCAGAAAATGCTAATAGTTTTATCTCAATTAATAATGAAATCATTTTCTTTCAATTCTATAGACAACTTCACATTTGTACATGTAAAGATAAAAGCAACCATGAGTCAACTCCACAGTTGGTCATTTGGTAAAAGCTTTAAGTTTACTAGAAAGCAGCATGAAAGGTTTGGAACACACTTGGAAGGGCTTATGCACAATGCAAAGATAGCACATGAATAGCACTGGTTGACACAGTATGAACTACGCCTGATGTGCACTATAAGCCCTAAATAAATGTGGAGTGGATGTAACAGGACAAAGTTCATTCTCCACGGTAAGCAGCTTACATGCTTTTTGAAATACTACTATAGACAGCTCTTCTATTACAAACAATGGGAGGCTGACAATGAAATGTTGTTCTTTAGAAATACTGAAAAAAATCTGATTTTTGAACATTTAAGTTTATATTAAAATGATGAATATAAATATAAATTCCTTAAAATATACAAATTAAATGACTTGCTTAAAATATATTTAGTAAATTATATCTTAGTTTAATTATTATAGTCTGAACACATATGCTAGCCAATAAAGTGTAAATTCAGAACAGCTAACTTTCTTAGAAATATGCATCTGCACTGACAATTGGAAGCAACAAATTGACAAGTGCCATCAAGACAAATTGAGAAATATCATTTAGTATAGGCAAATTTGATTTTTTTTAAATTCTTAAATGTATGGGTTCTATACACACATAAGTCTAAGTGTAAAAATGAAATTTGCAATTTTTTTTCAGAACTTTACAATGTGCAAAGACTAAAATGAAGATGCTTTTTGTTATTTCTTTGTCAATGTTGGAGACGATCACAAAAATGTCTTTGTAATAAGGTTTCTTTGAAAAAGAATGGCAAAGTGTGCAGGTTTTTTTTATAACTATTTCAAAACAACTTGCTTTATATTCTGGAATTATTTAGGGGTCTAAAAAAATATAAGTGACACATTTAATTTATATTCCATAAACCATAAGGTGAGATTCTTAAATTTTTCCAAAAATGTTCTTTAGGTTTTTCATTATTTAATCTACTTAATATACTTTCAAATGCCAGTAACAACTATACATATACTTAAGAGGACGCATAATTAAATTTCACATGCTACTTACATATAGAAAATTTTATATACTGTTGCATATTTTAGATATGTAACTAGAATAAGAAATGCCACCTGAAGAAAAAACATTCAAGATGTGAGAATAGGATTTAATGCTCAGCATTTTTAGGTTTTAGATTTAATAATTGCTTTCTTTTATAATGTATTTTTCATATACATATATATATACACACACATATCTGAATAAAACATGCTCAACCCAAATGAGAACAATTATGTCATTTCTAATACATTAAAAAAAATTCAATTTCAAGACACAGAATAATTTCTTTTCTGTAGCCATTAAAATTAAATCTAACTAGTTAAAGAAAAAAATATCAGAAGCATTTAAACCCCAAAGTACTACTCTTTTATGAGATATGGCATGCATTTTTGTGTTGTACCTTTAACTCTAATATAATTAACCCATTATACAGCTTATTTTTAAGTTGCCATCATCCAATGGGCTGTCAGCCAATTATTCTTGACTGGCATTTTGATGTGACTGTTATAAAGAGTAAATATAAATAGAAATTATAAACACAATGTTGATTTTTAAAAAACTGGAATATAAACAGCTTCTAAAATTAAGAGAAATAGCTTTAGATTAACATTGCTATATTGTCTACCATACATACAATCCTGAGTTTTAAAATAGATGTTTTCATATAAATGCCAAAAAATTTTTTTCTAGAATGAGAGCTTCTCTTTTGAAGCTGTTTTTTTTTAAACTACTAATAAAACCTGGGCACTCCATAATATATAAGTGATGACAGTATTTTCCATTTAAATATATTCAAACATGTATTAGGTGATTGATACCAAAGGCATATTTGTTTCACATCAATCATTTCCAAAAGAAAACTTAAAATAGTGAAAGAATATCCACACATTACAGTCCTTCCTTTGGGGAAGAAAAAGAAATTCAGTGTTAACTCTTTAGAAGAGTGTCATTGCTCTTTTAATCAAGATGAATATATTATGTGTGAATGGGTGCCAACCCAGAGTGAAGAATATAAGGATATTTAGAAAGATTATGATTTAAATGAAACATTTAAATCATAATAACATTGTAAATATGCAACTTAAGAAAAGATGAATTTCTAATTCTAAATGAAGTCCCACTCCAAGAACTACATAATTAATTTTACAATGTGTGGATTGGATGTTCTTCTGACAATGACAATAAAATTTTTGCATTACTTTTTATCTGAAAAAGTCAAAAAACAAAGTAATTTACTAATGATTTCCAATTAACTGTGTTTACACAGAAGTATAATTTGCCTTTAGTGAACACCACTATCTCTGAGCTCAATTTTTTATAAACTTGACATTTCCCAAATGATCTGACATTTATCCTGATAAACACTCCATACAAATTTTTCTTGCAAGAAAAATGACAGAACATGTTAATGAAATTAACACTGCATTTTAAATTTTTCATAGTTTATTCAAAATCTAATATGAAACTAAACCATCAACATCATACTCTCTTGAGAAGATGGTGTTAGGAACTTGTCAGATAAGCTGAGGATGCTGAAACCTTACAAAACTATTGTTATTATTTCCTAAAGGAGTCTTAGTTCTATATCTCATAAAGTTTATTTCATAAAATATACCATATAAACATAGACTGTCTTAATTGCAATTGCTAAACTTTAAATTACAAAATTTTTTAAGGAAAAAATATTGTGGCATCCTGTTTCAGATTTTTGTGCAAATTGTTTATTCTCGTTTCTGGTGAATTTTCATGAAAGCTGGATTAATTTAATTTTAGGAAATCATTCATTGCAGTTGTCCTTACAGTAACGATCCGAACATTAACATTTTTCCATCATATGTCAGGGAATAAAAGCTGACATTTTGCTGATTTTTTTTAAAGTCAGTTTCCCTGTTTGATGTGTGATGTGTAATGCTGCATTACCTACAAATGACAGATAACGGTAAACTGTAAGTTAAAACACTTCAGAATATGCAAAATGAACACACAGCTTTTCAAAGAGCCACTACTTTGACACGAAAATGCAAGGGAGTCACTTGAGTATTCGCTTTACAGGCCAAACTACCAAAAGACTAAATAAAAATGAATAAGTAAAACTGCAGTTTCTTAATAAGAATGAGTAATCTGGAAGCCTCTTTTTGCTAATTCTTATTCTTTTTATGTCTTAACATATCCGCTTGGAACACACTGCCAATTAAACGAAGATCTACAGATGGCATTTACCCTTTTGCTTCATAACAAAAAGAATCTGCTATCATTTTTATGGAAGATTATCTAGAAAGGAACATGACTGTAAATCAATGACAAAAAAAATCATACATTCCCCATTTCCGCGTCAGAACGTGCATGCTTTAGATGCTTGCACTGACACCTAATGTAATAAATATTGGAAGCTGAATCTTAAATAATAGCTGCAGGGTTTCAACTGGTAAAGATTCATAGTATTCACCAAAAACTCTAGTATTCAGCACTCAGCCGACAAAGGACAGCAAATAATTCCCAACAGCACAGATAGCGGGAAGGCTACCTTGAGCTTTTGTTTTTTGTTATGTAAAATGCATTAAGTGACTCATCCATTTAAGATTACCTACTTTTGAATGCTATAAAGTCACTTCAAGAACCAAAATAAACAGTTTCCCAGAATGCCTGATAGGCTATTGAGCGCGTTTTAAAAATATGTATGCATTGTTATGTGCCACTGATTTGGACTCTTTTGTGTGTGTGTGTGTGTGTGTGTGTGTGTGTGTGTCATCCTAAAGGGGAGAGAAGAATTATTTTTTATTCCCTTTCTGCCAGGTAACTAAAGAACTAACTACCTTTAAACACTCTATTTCCAGAATAACGGCGAGAGCTTTTTCTATTTTTTAAGTTATTTCAGCAAGGTTAAAAATAACAAAATTGCATGAGCTGTGGAAACCCTCAATGCCTCCCTCCAAGAACAGGTTCTATGAATTCTAAGAGAGGCAAGCACGCGTGTGCCGGCACTGAGCGGTTTCCAATCAAGGGTGAGAAGGCGACTGTCCCGCGTGGTCCCCCGATCCCGCGAGCCCCCACGGGGGCCAGCCCGGCCTCAACGACTCGGGTTTCGGAAAGGTGGCGAGGAGCCCCCGGAATGTAGGAGCTAATCGAGTTTGGACACAGAGCCAGGAGAGATGCCTCGTGCAGGCTCCGAGCGGGAGAAACCCGCGCCAGCCTGCAAACCCGACACGATCTGTGTGTCAAATACCCACGCGAAGCACAACTTTTTCTTGGCCTGGGTGCGCTGGCAGCGGGGATCTGGCAGGAAACTTTCCCCCCCCACGCCGCGCTGGTCCTGTTGAACTCCAGAAGTCCCGAGAATCCTTCCGGAGAGGGATCCGGGCGCGGCGAGCCGTCGGCAGACGTTCCCCGGGACAGCCCGGCCCCGCCGGGTCGCGGGAGAAGCCGTCGGGTCGGCGTGCACCCGGGTGGGAGCCGCGCGCACCGCCCGCTCGGCCTCTCCAGCAGGATCCCGCGAGCTCCCCAGCCCCAAGGGCAGCCAAGTCCTGAAACTGGGGAACAGACGCCCCCCACCCCGCTCCCCTCCTCCTTCTCCGCCTCCTCCGCACCATCCCTTCGGCCCGCACAGGCCTCGCCCGATCCCCGTGGACTCCGGCCACTTACGTGACAGGCGAAGGGAACGGCTCCTCCGACGAGGGACCGAGCAACAACAATTGGAAAAGTGTCAGAGTCCAGGCCAGCAGGCAGCCAGCAGCCATCTTCGCGATCGAAGATCAATCCCTTCTCCCTCCCGAGCCGGGGGAAGCAGCGGGGCTGGAAGCGGCGCGGAGAGGTGCAGGAGGAGCCGAGCGCGAGCCCTGGGTCCCGAGCGCCGACGTCCGTGCCGAGGGCTGCTGGGCGCGCGGGGGCCGGGGGGCGCTGGGCACGGCTGGCGGCGGCGGGTGGACCCTCTAACGCGCGGGGGCTGCTCGGCGCCTCTGCCGCCGCGCCTTCGCCGCCATCAAGGGCGACTTTGGAAACAGAGCCGGGCGAGCCCGCCGGTGCCCGCGCGTTGGCAGTGCCGCTCGCGGGCGGCCGGTCTCCTCCCTGACTTACTCCCGGGAGGGCCGCGGAGACGGCGGGGCGGGGCGGGGGCGGGGGGGCGGGGGTGCCGGAATGGGGGGCCGGGGAGGGATGGCTGCGCGACTTGTGGTGGGGAGCGGCTCCGTCTGGCTCCTCGCGGCTGCTCGCGGGGGGCAGGGAAGCGGCTGGGGGTGGGCCGCGGGCGGGCCGGGCGTCAGCGCCGCCGGGCGGGGACGGGCCCCGAGCAACCCCTCCATACAAGGCCGGGCAGGAACTCCCCAAGTCCGCGTCGGCGGGCGCCCTGGCGGGCTCAGAGGGAGCCGAGCTGGCCCCGCCGAGCGCCCGGCGTGCAGCCACAGGCTGTTCGGGCTCCAGCCCGCTACTTGGCCGCGTCTCCAGGGGTTATTTTTGTACCGCCGGGGCTCCTTCCCCCAACCCTTCTTCCTTCCCCGCTGCCTGCCTGGGAATCTAATCTAAGCGAAGTGATTTAATCACAAATGCATTGCGGGAGGTGGTGGGTGCTGGCCTTTGCATTTGAGGGCACCGGTTTGCACTCTACCAGGTGGCACGACTGGCCCAGGAGGGGGCAGAGTTTGCAGCCTCGGGGAGCCTGTTAGTGCCAGCGTCCATCCAGCCCCGCAGGTATGGCTCACCTGTAAGCACCGAGGCCAGGGCCCCGACCCAGGACGAAGGAGCCGTAAGGAAGCTGAGGCTAGACATCCCTGGCTTGACCCACTGTAAGAGGGCTGAGGGGAGAGGCTTGCTCTTCCAAGGGGCTCCATAACGTCCTGCTCAGGCTGCATACACAGCTGGCCAGGGTCCCTGCTTTTGCCCCCAGCGGGCTCTGCCCCACCCAGCGGCAAATGTCATGTGTTGGGACCTAGTCTAGGAACAGGTGGGTGTTTGTAGAATGCACCTGTAACGTTTAGCATTCGGAGGTAGCTGGAGAGAGCTATGAAGCAGTTCTCCAATCTTTTCTCCAGCCCTAGGGAGCCAGGCAGCAGCAGCGCTGGCTCCGGCCTCCTGGTGGGAAGACCTGGAGGGTCTTGTTCTAGGCCTCGCTCCCAGCACAGGCGGTCCTCCATAGGTAATGGGGAGCGGGGGAGTGGAGGGGGGCGCTCAGCTTTGTTTTCTTTCAGTGTCTTCAATTCTTAAGTGCCTTCTAGGAGTGTTTTGCAGCTCCTTGGAGAAGTACAGAAAAATACCTTTCTCAATGAAGAAAAATGACCCCTTGAGAACGCCGTGTTTATGGGGTGGCTAGAAGATCTTAAATGGTCCCTTTTTGGTTGCTGGGGGTACTTAAGAAACAAGTAAGGGCCTCATTAATTTGGAATTGACTTTCCGGCCCTCTGAAGGCAATATCCTCGTATAGAAACGAAGAGGCACTTGCTAGGGTGGTCCGGGTTTTTTGTTTTGTTTTTTCTTTTCCAAATGTGTGTGATTTTAAGACACTTGCCTGAGAGATGTTCCATAGCCCTTGAGCTCTCCTTTCCTGCGACTTATTTGTTTTCTTTATGTTCTTGCCATCCCAATCTTGCTCTTTGTTTCTTTCTTCCCACTCTGCGGGCCTCACAAAAGGCACCCCCACTGTGACTTAACTTAGTTTGTTTTATGCTAAGCATAGAGTGTGGCAGCAGGAGCTGCTCAAATGAGAGATGAAGTGGGATGTAATGGGATTGGAGCTAGAGCTGCAAAGGATATTTTATGTAACTGCAGATAGCTTTTCGCTCCAAAATTAGATAACCAAATAAGTTGTGTCCGTCATTCCCCCTCCCGATTTTTTTTAATGATTCAAACAGATTTTTTTTCTCCAGCACAAATTTAGAATCACAGAATTAGTTAGGTATTATTTACACTACATGTTGGTATCATAATAGCCTCATTACATAAAAAGATTGTGTTTTGTTAATTTAATAAATGACTTCAGACTTATTACTAAACTACGCCATTTCCAATTATCTATCTTTATGAGTAAGAGCTTAGAGAATGCAATATTCTTCTAGAGAACGTAAGTCAACCTCCCTTATTAAATTTGTTGGCCCTTGAACCAAATTTCATTTGGAGGGATCACTGTATTCTCTAATAGCTGGAGCTGTTGAGAAAGATTCTGCTTCTACAATTATCAACTGTAAGCCTACATCATTGTTTAACATTCTCTTGTGAGGTTTGCTAGTAATTGCCTTCTATCAGCCTAAACTGTCTTAATGGGAATATTCAGATGTGGTTTTTATTTCCAATGTATGACAGCTAATACAAGATACATAATACCCTTATGCATCGTCTGTTGAATTAACTATATTCAACAATGCATTGCTTAGCACAATTGGAAAGTTTCACAAAATATCAGGTAACTTCAAAATATCACAGTAACTTCAATAAAATTTTGTTGGTAAGGAAAACTTACTATTCAATACAAAATATTTGAACATTTCAGTACATAAAACCAAAATTATTGTTAAATGGGCCCTACCTGATCAGAAGACACAAATCACTACTCTTCATTTAAGGCAGATATCATAATTAGAAAGTAAGTTACTTAAGATTTTCAGAAAATGTAACACTTTAAAGAGAAAATATGAAGATTTGATTCATGCAAACACTTTCACATATGACCTATATGTGATTTGTAATTTCTGCTAATTTACAATTGCCCTATATGTAAATGTTCAATATACTATTACACATTTCAGTTTTATTAATGAAAATTTCAGAAATTCACCAAATAGCTATGAAATGTTCCCATTAATATATTGTTCAATATAATATTACCAATATAGTAAATATTAGTCATATAATAAATATATATTGTTAATATAATATTAACAGCATAGAATATTTTTGTTGTGTTGGTTTTGGTTTTTTTGTTGTTAATGGTCAAAGAAAGCACACAATGCCTAAGTGAACTCTCTCCTCTGTGTCTCTCTGACTCTCTCTGTCTGTCTGTCTCTCTCTTTCTCTCCCTCTCCCTCTCTCTCTCTACCCTCCTCTGTCTCCCTTTCTTGTACAACCTTACACAGAGACACTGAAAAGGAAAAGAAAATTCCTCTTGATCAAAAATATTATTTAAGACAAATATTAACAAAAGGATTATTTGTATGCAAATAGATGAAAGACCTATTTCATGTAAAAAATAAGCTATATACTATAGACCCATACATACTTAAGATGTGAGGCTGTAACATGCTTCCATGTACACAACTGTCAAAGTTAAACACAAATGGATGGAAAGCTTCACCTATGTCCTTAAGGGAATTTTTTTCAGAAGATGGGAATAAGAAAGCAAGCAATTAAGAAATAACATTTCCAAAGAGAATGGCTAAGTGAGTGTGTAGTGGTTTTCAAGTAAGCATTTACACTCAGTGTTTTTAAACTAAGTGGCGCATAGAGACCATCAGAGATAGTAGGCTAGAAAAAAAAAACCCTATCTTAGAAGAAAGTATGGAAAATATTTCGTATAAAATTAACAAATACTTAGAAAAAAATTTTTTGGCATTGTGGAAGAGATAGTATAGAGGTTAAGGTTGATGATGCCTTGCATATATTCATTCCTGGTTCCATCTACCCACTATAGTGGTCCCTCAGAACCACCAAGAATGACCCCAGATGAAAAGCCAACAATAGTTTCAGAGCCCCACAGGGTGTGACCCAAACGCAACCTTTCCAAAAAAGAAAGAAACTTCTGTCACTCAAGATTAGAACTACTGACATTGCATTAAACTTTAGAGGAAAGAAATGTCTTCCAATTGGACACAAAATTATGTATTTATTGGGTGTTTACTATTTGTTCATCAGAGTCCTACATTGGAAAACATAATGCTACATATTTAGAAAATGAACATTTTATTATTTATTTATTTATTTTGCTTTTTGGGGGTCACACCTAGTGATTCACAGGGGTTACTTCTGGCTCCCCACTCAGGAATAACTCCTGGCAGTACTCAGGGAACCATATGGGATGCCAGGGATTGGACCCGGGTCTGATGATTGCAAGGCAAACACCCTAGCTGCTGGACTATCACTCCAGCCCCCCGAAAATGAACATTTTAAAATGCCATCATAGTCTCAAAGAAGCAATAGATTTAAAGCTGTTCTAATTCATAATATCTTCTAATCAAATTTTCCTATTTCCTATTTAATCTTTTTCTCTCTTCTCTTCCAATTACACATAAGTGAGTCAGAGGAAAAGTTCAGCATCTACAGTGTAACTTCTATTAAAATACATATATTAAACCTTGATCTAGATTTCAAAAAGTAAGATCCTTCTTTGCCTCTACATGTAAGATTTTCTCATTTATAACTATAGCACTGAGTATATGGAATTCATTATCTTAGGTCTATACAGATAAAGGAGAAAATTTTATCATTTCACAACAAAATAATACAATGAAAGGTATTTAATATGAGATAAATGCTAAATCTAAAATGGGCCAAACTAGTAACTATTCTTCCTCTCTCCAGTTTGTTAAATAGTCTGCGAGAGAGAAAGATAAAATTATTCTACGGATACCAATGTTTTATATTCTGTAAACAAACGACTGGGCCCCCTCGGGTGAACTCAGAGCCATGGCAGAGACTGACAAGTTCCCCGTGGTGTATTCAATATGCCAAAAACAGTAACAATAATGGACCTCTTTCCCAGCAAATGGAGACGTTACTGGTGCCTGCTCGAGCAAATCGATGAACAACGGGAAAACAAGTGACAAGTGACAAAACGAACCATGATTGTACCATACTATATTTTAATGGGATTCGGATAGGTTTGGAATCAAACTCAAACGCATTCCTCCTGTACAGATAACACATATAGTGTATTAGATGAGTATCATTAGAAAACTACACTAGAAATTTCTTATGAGACATCACCCCCAAAACTAAACCCCAAGATTAGAATAGTCTCCAGGGTAAGTCTTATAAATGGACAGAAAAAATGCACCAGGGAAGAACAAAATATAAATTGGCAACAAAAATGCTCCTAGGAAATAATTGAATGAGGTAGTTTAGGGTTTTCTAGATGTAGAGAGAAAATTGGGCAAAAATAGAAGAGGAAGCTGTCAAGACCTTACTCTCTGCTTTAAGGAGTCCTGCTGATTGACTATGAAATATCCCATTGTGGCTGCCCAGGTGACCCAGAAGCTTGGACAGTACTTGTGATGTCTCCTTAAGTGCTTCTTTGTCTCCTCTATGACTTGTTAATGGAGGGAGGTCATGGGTGCCAGTCTGATAGGCTTTATGTAATTGTTCCTGCTATAATGAATATGAGAGAGAAAATAAGATAAGTTATATTTATTTTATCCATATTTATATGGCTAAAATGCCTACCGTTATTGGAAAGAAGACATCTGTAAACTGTAAACAAGATTATGCCATCTATCATAGATGGAAATATTAACTTTCATGTTTGGGACCTGAATACATTGAAAAAAATCAGCACAGTAAATATTTTTATATAAATGAAAAAGCATTCAAAGGAAAGTGAAATTCATGAAGTAATTTTTTTTAAATATGTGGGGATTTTTGTTATTTAAGTCTACCACTACTTATGATTATGTGGTTTTCTTGTTAAACAGTGAACATTAATAGTGTATGATTTATTATAAAACAGCAACAAATAGTTGATTTTACTAGTTAGTAAGTTTAGGCAAGCTGAATAGAGATGGATAGACTTTACCACCAAGAAATAGATCTATTTCTCTTTTTCTGGTAAAGGTTTCCCATATTTAAATAGTCCTAGGTCCCCTGGGATGAACCCAGAGCCACAGCAGAGCCTGGCAAGCTACCCATGGTTTATTCTATATGCCAAAAACAGTATCAGTAATGGACCTCATTCCCAACAAATGGTGACGCTACTGGTGCACACTAGAGCAAATGGAACAACGGGAAGTCAAGTGACAAGTGACAATAATAGTATTTCTTCAAGATAGAAAATATATAAAACATTGATAATTTATGAGGAGTCATGATAATACAATTAAACAAAAACTAGTATTGAATTGACTGATATGATTTTATCTAAGTATTTATTATATATTTCATAATTGAATGAATATAATTTTTTTTAATTTGGGGTCATACCAAGTGCTTCTCAGGGATTACTCCTGGTTTTATAATCAGAGATCACACTTGACGGGTTTGGGGAAACATAAGGGGTGCCAGAGATTGAAAACTGATTGGTCATGTAGAAGGTAAGCACCCCTATCCACTGTACTATCACTTCAATTCCTGAGTAATATATTTTCTAAATCCCCTTTCCGTCTCTCATTTTTTTCTGTTGTGTTGACCAGCAGTCACGTATACACTTAGCTGTGGTATTTCTGCTTCCTCTCGGTTGTAGTGCTCATCAAGGTCTCAAGCTGCAGAAACGTTCAAACTTGACTCAACACTGGTAGACACAATACCAGCACATACTTGCATGACAGACATTTATGCCTCTGTGCCATTCCCAGTACTAGAATATCCAGCTTCCAACCAATAAAACTAAGAATTTGTGCCTGAAGAAATAGCTTGATAGACTGGAGCGGAGAGGCCCACATTCAGTCATCCACACTGCCTGGGTTATCTCCCTAGCACTAAGACAGGAGCTGCCCCTGAGCATTGTGAGGCATGGCCTAAAACATTAAAAAAAAATTAAAATCCTAAGTATTGGTATATAAGCAATTCTGTTCTAAACGTAGCTTGCATTTCTAAACTTGGAACTGATATTTCCTTACATTTACTCCAGGGTGCCCCATTCTTTAAGAATACAATTTAGAGTCTCCAAAATTAGCAGGAAGGCATGTTGATGGCACAGATTTGCAAATCTAGATGAAGGTACTCCAAAGTCTTGAGTTTTAACTTGTGAAAGCTATCTGACTAGTAATATAACATGGACATCAATATAGATCTTTTGCCAAGATGCTTTTGTATATTTATGTTATACTGTGATCGGCACTTGCATACTAATTTTTAGTCAATATAACCAAATTTGTAACTTTAAAATATCAAATTAATAACATTACAATTGAATATTTTATTTTCTATATGCTAATATTTCATAATCTAATATTAATTAATTAACTAATTAATATTAATTAACAACTAATTTTTTATTCAAAATTTCAGTAGTCATAACAGAAACAGTATTTTTTGAAATTGGATAATTTTATATATTCTGTCATTTGTCTTAATTTTCATAGCTAAAAATTCAGTATCTTTAATATGTGTTGTTTTTCAAAACTTTAAAGGATTTGGGAATGATTGTATATATGCTTTTAGACATCCCCTATATTTCTCAAAATATGTAAAATTTTCATTTCAACAACAAATTATGAAAAAAGGTGTCATCATAAACTTAGCTCAACAAGGTGACAAAACTTCAAACCCTAACAAATCTCTGATTTCTCATTGTTTAGGTACAGGAGCCAAGTCAGCTATTCCTACCTTCCCCCTCCCGCCATTCACCCCAAGTAAACCAGCTGTTCTACTCCGCCTCTTCTCCACCCCTTCTTTTGATCTTTTTCTTGCCCAAGAGACAATAGTTGAATATCTGTAACACATTGCCAAAACAGGACACTTTTTTTCCATAGATGCAAAGAGGTCGAAAAAAAATAGGTAAGGCAAAGAGAAATTATGTAAAGGGAAAATGAAAGAGGGACAAAATGATCAGTTTGTTTCTCTTACACAGATAAAAACATCACATGGAGATGGTCAATAACCTAAAAGCTAACATTGCATCGGAATGAAATAATGAAATTTAGTCAACATAATTAGTTTATTAATTAAAATGTAGTTGCTAATGCATATAATTGATTCATGGATTTCAGTATATTTCAAAAAATAAGAAAAATTGGAATCTAAGTTTAATAGATTACATGATGTTAATAAACACTTTTTAGTCATAAAATTAAATGAGATTTAAGCGTTAAATATATACACACAGTTTGTAAATCTCCTGAATATTTGATACCTTACTTACAGGCAACAAATTTAACCACTTGACATTTAAGATTTTTGAAATGCCAATGAAATTATCTCTTTTTGTGCAAATGAAAAAATTAGAATCCATTCCATATAGAACTTAATATAGAGAGTAAAATTTATCAAAAAATTATTCAAACTTTCATAAACTTATGTCCTTACCACTTTCATCCTTCAAAACCACTTTTTTCTCCCACTAACTTTTGTCCAAAAAAAAAAAAAGACTTATAGTCTTTTAATAATAGGAAAATACGAATTTAATTAGTAGGAAAGACCAATAGTGACTTAATTGCTTCAATGACAATGCTATCACCTGAAAATGATTCACATTTTAAAAATTGTTCAAGGGCCAGCAAGATAGTACTAAGGTACTATCATGTCTTGCATGCAACCAACCCCATTTCAATTTCTTATTTATTTATTTATTTATTTATTTATTTATTTATTTATTTATTTATTTATTTATTTTTGCTTTTTTGGGTCCACCCAGCGATGCTCAGGGGTAAGTCCTGGCTCTGCACTCAGGAATTACTCCTGGCAGTGCTATGGGATGCCGGGAATCGAACCCAGGTCGGCTGTGTGCAAGGCAAACGCCCTACCCACTGGACTATCACTCCAGCTCCCCCCCATTTCAATTTCTACCACCTAAGGTCTGGAGGAGCTGCTATGGTCCCCAACAATACCAGGAAGCGAGTTCCCTTCTACCTTGAAGCTGGCGGGGAATGGATGAAAACTCAGGAATCCAGTGCAGTAAATCCTGTGCAGTAAAGCACAGGCTTACAATGTGTAAAATAAGAGGGAGAGAGATGCAGAGACAGAGAGAGATAGAGAGAGGAAAGAGAGGAAACTGGGGTACCTGCTATTAAGACGGCCTGGGGGGATGGGAGGGGAGGGGTACATTGGTGGTGGAAATGGGGCACTGGTGGAGGGATGGGTGCTGCAGTACTGTATTACCAAGAACCAATTATGAACACCTTTGTAATTGTATGTTTCACGGTGGTATAATAAAAAAATTAAAAAAAAAAAAATATATAAAGCGCAGGCTTTACTATCACAGTTTCTGATATGCAATCCAAGAACAGAAAAAAAACTCCAGACTCTGCATTCCCAACTGGGCCCGGCCACGTTTGTGCCAAGATGGCAGCCACCACGTGTTGAAGCCCAACAGAGCATGGAGAGGACATAGAGAGGAAAACACCAAGGAAAGTCAAAATAGCAAAAAGGGGCCTTCTCTCTTCTTCCAGCTTATTTTTTTGAAGAAATTCACCAAAATCAGTGAATCGGTGGGCTGGGCTATCTAGAGATGAATTCAGGTAAACAACTCTAGTCAAATGCAGCACTTGAGGTGACCTTTTGGCTTTTACAAGTGCCATAGCTGATTCAAAGCCTCCCTAGCAGAGCTGGGAGGGGTTGCAAAATAAGTGTATCTGGGGCTTAAAGTAGGGCATGTCACCCAACATAAGGTACTATCATGCTCTTCATTTGATTAACCCTGATTCAATTCCCACACCATATATGGTCACCCAAGCCACACCAGGGTCTCCTGAGCACAGAACCAGGAAGAAGCCCTGAACTCAAACAGGTGTGGTTCAAAAATAAGTTGAAAATGTTCAAGAGTCCTAATTATCACATTTCCTAGACTCTTTTCTCATACTAACATTAATTTTATATTAATTTGTTCTTAGAAAACTTGAGCTCATTAATCTCTAATCCTCCGTCCAATGCTCAAAATTCTGACCCCAGATGTTGTTGGCTCTTGAAATTATTATAAATTCAAACTACAGTGAAGTATGCTTTCGTGTGGTATTAGAAATGGCAAGGATATGGCTATATACAGTAGAGATACTGGCCAACTTCATTTAACAAGCTTAATTTTCAGTTGTTAAAAAATGAGAACAATTCTGGGAATATCAAAGAAGATAGTTTCTTCAATGATCCAAAGTCAAGCCCCAACATCTGGTGCAGTAAAAGAGATGAAACATTTAGCCAGGAAAAATGGAAAAAGTCTTAACCTCTATGGATCAGGAGTAAAAAACAGTGCTGAGAGAGAGAATAGCAGGTAGGGCACTTGCCTTGCAGAAGTGTGACCCATGTTTGATCCTCTGCCCCAAGCCTCCTTGCCCACCAGAAGTGATCTCTTTGGAGCTAGGAGTAAGCTCTGAACATTGTCCTGTATGGCCCTTTATGTTTTTTTTTTTTTTATTGTTATGGGGTCCAGGTCATGCTGGTCCAGACCGTGTGTGTCACAAACTACACTTGTAAGGCAGATGCTCTCCAACTTGAAACATATCCCCTACTTTCAACAAGTCATTTCAAAGAAGACCAAACAAGGACCAACTACCCAGAACTAGCACCCGGTTTTCATGTTATTGCATATATATTTTCAAAGAAAATACTGTTAGGTATATGAGACTTTAGAAGCTTTAAAATATTTACAGCATATTACTACTCTGATCAGAGTAGAAGCTGTTGATTTTAAAAACTAAAAAATAGTGTCATAAAATGTTTTCTAGGAGCAAATAGGCCATTTTCTTTTCTTCTTTCTCTTCCTTCCTTCCTTCCTTCCTTCCTTCCTTCCTTCCTTCCTTCCTTCCTTCCTTCCTTCCTTCCTTTCTCTCTCTCTTTCTCTCTTTCTCTTTCTTTCTTCTTTTCTTTTTTTTTGAAGGGCTCATAAGGTGGTGCTAAAGGTCAGTGGCAGAAGTACTCATGTGTTGCTGGGTTCCAAGCTAGGAGAACTGCATGAAAAGTGTGTATACCAGTCCTTTAAGTTCTCTCTTTGACACAATAAACCTTTTTTTTTTTGCCTTTTTGGGTCACACCCAGCGATACTCAGGGTTTTCTCCTGTCTCTGCACTCAGGAATTACTCCTGGCGGTGCTCGGGGACCATATGGGATGCCGGGATCGAACCCAGGCCAGCATGGGCTGGCCGCGTGCAAGGCAAACACCCTACCCGCTGGGCTATCGCTCAGGCCCCCACAATAAACCATTTTTAAGGCTCAATTTATGCAGTCAACTTTACAGAAAAAAAATGGTATTGAAAATATAACATTCTTTCCAATTCATTCTTTTTTTTTTTTTTTTTAAGTATTTTATTATACCACCGTGAGATATACAAATAAAAAGATATACAATTAAAAAGTTCATGTTTGGGTTTTGGTCATACAGTGTTTCAGCACCCGTCCCTCCACCAGTGCCCATCTCCCACCACCAACATCCCGGTTCCCTCCCCTTCCCCAGCCCTGCTCCATGGCAGGTTCTTTATTTCTTTCCCTTTCTCTCTCTTTCTCTTTTCCTTCCCTTCCAGACTATGGATTACAGAACATACATTAAAAGGTTGTCATTTGTATCCTTTTGCCTCTATTTAATGCTCAGTTCTAGGTTGGCATTAGTACCCTCGACTATTGTTAGCCCCCTGTTCCATTTTCTGTCTTACCTAAACTCCTGACTCCCACACGCTTTGTGGTAATCTCCACCTTTGACAAGACCTCCTGATATATGTTTCACTTGACCTTGGATCCAATTCATTCTTTTAAAAAGTTTATTGTTATAAAGTCTGCCCCTTGGGGCTGGAGCAATAGCACAGCGGGTAGGGCATTTGCCCTCACTTGGCCAACCTGGGTTTGATCCCCAGCATCCATATGGTCCCCGAGCACCATCATGAGTAACCCCTGAGGCGTTCCCAGGTATGACCGATAAAGCAAAAAAATAAAAAAAAATGTGAATAAAATCTGCGCTTTGAGGTGTTACCTGCCTTTTGAGGTGTTGCAGTTATGGCTGCAGTGCCAGCTGCATCCACAGGTGGCAGACAGGAGACAGGCTTGTCTACACCCAGGGCTCTGCCCCGTGGGCCCTGGATGGTTGATAGTCTGACATAGAAAAGACTGGGCCCCCTGGGATGAACCCAGAGCCAGGCAGAATCTGGCAAGCTACTTGTGGTGTATTCAATATGCCAGAAACAGTAACAATAATTGACATCATTCCCAACAAATGGAGATGTTACTGGTGCCTGCTCGAGCAAATCAATGAACAACGGGAAGACAAAGTGATACAAGTGATATAAAATTCTTAGCTAGGGCTGGGGCGATAGCCCAGAGGGTAGGGCATTTGCCTTGCATGCGGCCAGCCCATGCCGGCCCGGATTCGATCCCCAGCATCCCATATGGTCCCCCCGAGCACCGCCAGGAATAATTCCCGAGTGCAGAGCCAGAAGAAACCCCTGAGCATTGCCAGTTGCGACCCAAAAAAGCAAAAAAAAAAAAAAAAAAAAAAAAAAAAGTTCTTAGCTATACAGTTCTCCCAAAGAGTATATTCTAATGGCTTTAGCATTGCGGATAAATATTCACTGTCATTTTTATTTAAAAATATAAACCATTACATATTTAAACTAGGGTGAACTTGACTCTTAAGCTGTACAAATTTTAATGACAGTATTTTATTTCAAATATGCGACTTTAACCTCTATCTACAACATAATCTACATCAAGCAACTAATCTATATTAAAAGTATTGTTCAGAACTCAGAAAATAAATCATTTGGGCCTACTCTAATAAATTGAAATAAAGACAAGATGTATAATACATAGAAGTATATGTATTTACTTCTCTCCTTGTAACATTCATGTATATGTTATGAAGCTTATTTTGTGTTGTCATCTTTGTTCTGTACAGTGAGAAAAATGTTTATGATATTGAAGTATGTGAGGCTGTAAATGGCATTTGCATTCATCAGATACATCAGCTCTGCCTGTCCATTTAATCACTGGCTAGAAATATTTATTGCATCATGTACTGTTCTTTTATAAACAGCAATCCCTCAGTAGGACGCTCTTGGTGTCGTTCAGGCTCCCGATGTTAGTTTTCAGCTGCATGGCTGAATGACATTATTAGGTACAGAACCAGTCCAGAGGCTCTGAATTCCCTTTAAGACTCTCTTCAAACTATCTCCAAGCCCGACACTTAGGCAACCTCAGCCAACCCTGCTCTCTGCTCCTCCAAATCACTGCTGCCAGCAAGGCTGAGAACCCAGTCTCAATGACTCCTTAACTGCTTTTACTAGCTCTTATATATCCCCATAATTTGGATATTGGCCACCCTTTATGAGTTATAGGCCATCCCTTTAATTCTTAAAGGGAAGGGACCCCAACAGGATATTTTTCCCTTTCAAAAGAGAGACAAAAAATTCTAGAAATAAAATCTTGATCAAATAAATAAGCTTCAAAACTGAACATGAAAGGGACAGAGTGACAGTACAGCAGATAGGATACTAGCCTTGCACACAACTGACCCAGGTTTAGTCCCTCGCATCGTGTATGGTCCTCAGAGTCTCAACAGGTGTGATTCCTAAGCACAGAGCCAGGAGTAATTCCTGAGCACTCCTCAGTGGAGCCCACAAACAAAATTAACATGAAAAATCACAAACAATGGTCCAATAAATGTATAACTAACTGTATCTTGTCTTGATAGCTTCCTGAAATGTAGAATATGTATATTTTTAATTTAATTCTCAATGAAATAATAGAGAGCATTTGAATTTGGTGTTCTTATAATTATTTTGGTTTGGGTTGGGGGTCACAGGGATTGCTCCCAGATCTGCATTCAGGGATCATTCCTGGCAGTCTTGGAGGAGTCTTATGGAGTGCAAGAGATTGAACATTGGTAAGCTGGTGCAAGGCAAACACCCCATCTGCTGTACTATAGCTCTGGCCCCTCACAATTGTTTTGCTACTATTTTTTTTTCTTTCAGACTGTAGTAGTGATATAAATCTAGAGTTAAATTATGGCACTGTCCAACTTAGAAACATTAGTGCTAAACAATTCTTTTTACATTAATGTTTTGAATTACTATTTGTATTTTCTGATAGAAGTGAAATAAATTTTAGTTAACAATTTGGACATGCATTCAAATTTCTGCTTAGCTTCATTCTACAGCTAGAATTACGATGTCTAATCATAAAGTCTGAGTCTTAAAATAACATCCAATTGATAACTTTGGAAGTATCAATTACTTTATATGAGTTCCTAGCCTTTAATTTCATTTATAGAATCAAAGTATTTAATTAAAAAGTCAAAAAATTTATATGTGTAGCATATATGTATACTTGAGTATATATAATGAAAACCTAATGAACTTACTAGGTTGATGAAATTAGTTATTTAGATGTGTGTCTCCATTCACAATTTCACTCTTTTAAGTCAGTCACCTTTGTCACTAATCCTTTATCTATCTACTATTAAGAATTTACTAAGAGTGAAACATCCCATGGTTTTGTTGTTAATGTTTTGTTTGGGGTCACACTCTGTGTTACCTGGTTTACTCTTAGAGCTGTGCACTCAGGGGTCACTCCTGGTAGGCCTAGGGAATTCCTAGGAATAGAACCCTCACTGGCCATGTGCAAGAGAAGTGCCCTACCCACTGTATTTTGTTCATGCCCCAAGAGTTAAGAATTCTAATAAGAACCACATGTTTCATGAATTGAGACATTTTTGCCTCGTATCCAGAGACTGGGATAAATGTGTATTTTCTGTCACATTAAATATTCAGATGAGATATCCAATTTTTTTCTTGTCTTGGATGCATCTTGCCCTTTCATATTAAAATATTAAAAAGCTAAGTTTGTAATCAGAAAGTAAAGGTCAAGATTCCTTGTAAGTTACATAGCATACAGGTTATAAGATGGGTATGTTACTTAAAAATATTAGACACAAAGTTATCCTATGACCATATAACTCAGTTTCTAAGTATTTACTCAAAAAAAAAATAGAAATATAAAGCCTGTCCACACAAAAGAATTTACATAAAATTTACAGCATCAAATTCCATAATACTCAATAAGTTGAAAAATGCCAAACATCTATCAGCTAATAAATACATACATATAATATGCATAGTTATAGAACAAAATATTACTTGACAAAAATTAGTGAAGTTCTGATTCATATTAATATATGCATATTTAATATATTTCAGTATATGTTAAAAACATAGGTGAACCTTGAAAACAGTATCAGAGTCAATTATAAAGGCCTCATGTTGTATCATTCTGTTCATATGAAATGTTCAGATTAGGCAAATCTCGAGAGAAATTACATGACATTAGTGTTTGACTAGGGGTAGGGTATTA
Organism: Cryptotis parvus; assembly: GCA_021461705.1. Lineage (NCBI taxonomy): Eukaryota > Metazoa > Chordata > Mammalia > Eulipotyphla > Soricidae > Cryptotis > Cryptotis parvus. The sequence continues at coordinate 93,381 of JAJIBD010032415.1, forward strand.
GAAAGGGAAAGAAGTGACAAATAATGAGTTACAAATTGGTCTAAGACTTTGTGATGCAGAATTTTGAAATATATTAAAAGCCGTTAAATGATACAATCTTTTTTTTAAATTTTTTTCATTTTTACAATAACAAAGATATACAATTAAAAAGTTCATATTTGGGTTTTGGTCATACAGTGTTCCAGCACCCATCCCGCCACCGGTGCCCATCTCCCACCACCAACGTCCCCGGCTCCCTACCCACTCACCCAGCCCTGCTCCATGGCAGGTTCTTTATTTCTTTCCCTTTCTCTCTCTTTCTCTTTTCCTTCCCTTCCAGACTATGGATTACAGAACATACATTAAAAAGGTTGTCATGTGTATCCTTTTGCCTCTATTTAATGCTCAAGTTCTAGGTTGGCATTAGTACCCTCGACAATTGTTAGCACACTGTTACATTTTCTGTCTTACCTAGCCTCTGACTCCCACACGTTTGTGATAATTTCCACCTTTGACAAGACCTCCTGATATATGTTTCACTTGACCTTGGATATCGGTATCTTAATATGTACATATATATTTATGTTATGCAGATAAATGCAGTCATTCTGTGTCTGTCTCTCTCCTTCTGGTTAATTTCGCTCAATATAATCTTCTCCATGTCCATCCATTTATAGGCAAATTTTATAACTTCATTTTTCCTAACAGCTGCAGAGTATTCCATTGTGTAGAACTACCAAAGCTTCTTTATCCAGTCATCGATTTTCAGGCACTCTGGTTGCTTCCAGATTCTGGCTATTATGAATAATGCTGCTATGAGCATAAAAGTAGGGATGGTGTTTCCGCTGCGTATTTTTGGATTCCCAGAGTAGATTCCCAGGAGTGGTATGGCTGGGTCAAATGGGAGTTCAATTTCTAGTCTTTGGCAGAATGTCCATATTGTTTTCCAGAAAGGCTGTACCAGCCGGCATTCCCACCAACAATGGATGAGTGTCCCTTTTCCCCACATCCACGCCAGCACTTGTTGTTCTTGCTCTTTTGAATATGTGCCAGTCTCTGTGGTGTAAAGTGGTATCTCATTGTTGTTTTGATTTGCATCTGTCTGATGATGAGCATTTTTTCACATGTTTTTTGGCCATTTGAATTTCTTCCTTGCTGAAGTTTCTGTTCATTTCTTCTCCCCATTTTTTGATGGGGTTGTTTGTTTTCTTCTTGTAAAGTTCTACCAGTGTCTGATATATCCTGGATATTAACCGCTTATCAGATGGGTATTGGATGAATATTCTTTCCCATTCTGTGGACTGCTTTTGTATCTTAGTCACTGTTTCTTTTGAGGTGCAGAAGCTTTTTAATTACATGTAGTCCCATATGTTTATACTTTCTTCTAGTTGCTTTGTTAGTGATGTTTCACCTTTGAAGATGCCTTTAGCTTCAATGTCATGGAGGGTTTTTCCTATATTTTCTTCAATGTACTTTATGGATTCAAGTCTGATGATGAGATCTCTAATCCATTTTGATCTGATTTTTTGTGCATGGTGTTAGACACAGGTCCAAATTCATTTTTTTACATGTCGCTGCCCAGTTTTCCCAACACCACTTGTTGAAGAGGCTTTCCTTACTCTATTTTAGACTCATTGCATCTTTATCAAAGATTACATGATCATGTGTTTGAGGTTGGGTGTCAGGATACTCAATTCTATTCCATAGGTCCACAGGTCTGTTTTTATTCCAATACCATGCTGTATTAATTACTACTGCCTTGTAGTACAGTTTGAAGTTGGGAAAGGTGATGCCTCCCATCTTCTTTTTCCCCGAGGATTGCTTTAGCTATCCTTGGGGGTTTATTGTTCCATATAAATTTCAGGAGTATTTGGTCAATTTCTTTGAAGAATGTCATGGGTATCCTTATAGGGACTGCATTGAATCTGTACAGAGCTCTAGGGAGTATTACCATTTTGACAATGTTGATTCTCCCCATCCATGAGCAGGGAATATGTTTCCATTTCCTTGTGTCCTCTTTTATCTCTTGGAGCAGTGTCTTGTAGTTTTCTTTGTACAGGTCCTTTACACACTTGGGCAGGTTGATTCCTAGGTATTTGATTTTCTGTGGCACAATTGTGAATGGAATTGCTTTCTTAATATCCCTTTTCTTCTCTTTCGTTATTTGTATATAGGAAAGCCACCCACATTTGGTCGTTGATTTTGTATCCTGCCACTCTACTATATGCATCTATTGTTTCTAGGAGTTTTTTTTGGTAGAGAGTTTAGGGTTCTCTAGGTATAATATCATGTCATCTGCAAATAATGATAGCTTGACTTCTTCCTTGCCTATCTGGATGCCCTTGATGTCCTTTTTCTTCTCTGATTGCTATGGCAAGTACTTCCAGAACTCTATTGAATAAAAGAGGTGAGAGTGGGCAACCTTGTCTTGTCCCTGATCTCAGGGGAAGGCTTTCAACTTTTCCCCATTGAGAATTATGCTCGCTGTGGGCTTTTGGTAGATGGCTGTAACTATCTTGAGGAAAGTCCCTTCAATTCCCATATTCTGGAGGGTTTTAATCATGAACGGGTGCTGGATCTTGTCAAAAGCTTTCTCTGCGTCTATTGATAGGATCATATGGTTTTTATTTTTTCTCTTATTGATATGCTGTATTATGTTGATTGACTTGCGAATGTTGAACCATCCTTGCATTCCCGGGATGAATCCTACTTGGTCATGATGTATAATCTTCTTGATGAGTCTTTGGATTCTGTTTGCTAGTATTTTGTTGAAGATCTTAGCATCCGTGTTCATCAGGGAGATTGGTCTGTAGTTTTCTTTCTTTGTGTTGTCTCTCCCTGCTTTGGGTATCAGGGTGATATGTGCCTCATAGACGCTGTTTCGGAGTGTTTCTGTTTCTTCTATTTCCTGGAAGAGCTTGAAAAGGACTGGCAGTAGGTCCTCCTCCTAAAGGTTTGGTAGAGTTTACTAGTGAATCCGTCTGGACCTGGGCTTTTGTGTTTCGGCAGACTTTTAATTACTGTTTCTATTTCCTCAATGGTGATAGGCTTATTCAGGTATTGGAGGTCTTCTTATTTCAGCCGTGGGAGTTTATAGGACTTCAGGAATTTATCCATTTCTTCTAGATTCTCATGTTTCACGGCATACAGGCTCTCAAAGTAATCTCTGATGATCTTTTGGATGTCTGTGGTTTCTGTTGTGATGTCACCCTTTTTATTTCTGATTCTGTTTATTTGGGTTCTCTCTTTCCCTGTCCTTACAAGTCTTGCCAATGGTTTGTCAATCTTGTTTAATTTTTCAAAAAAACAGCTCTTGGTTTCATTAATCTTTTGGATTGTTTTTTTTGGTTTCCAACTCATTGATTTCCTCTCTAAGTTTTATTATTTCCTTTTTTCTGCCTGGGTTGGGCTCCTTTTGTTGGTCTTTTTCTAATGTCTTCAGCTGTGTAGTCAGGTTATTTATCTGGGCCCTTTCTTGTTTCCTGATGTATGCTTGCAGAGCTATAAACTTCCCTCTTAGCACGGCCTTTGCAGTGTCCCACAATTTCTTATAGTTGGTGTCTTCATTTTCATTTGTTTCCAGAAATCTTTGGATTTCCTGTTTGATTTCTTCTATGACCCATTTGTTGTTCAGGAGTGAGCTGTTCAGTTTCCAGGTGTTTGGTTTGACTCCCTGTTTCTGTGTACGGTTAACTTCCATTTTCAGTGCATCATGTTCTGAAAAGATAGCTGACACAATTTCTATCTTTTTTATTTTATTGAGGTATGCTTTGTGGCTCAGCATGTGGTCTAAAATGATACAATCTTAACTGAATGGCATATTAACTCTATATTGGTTAGATTTATGTGTGTATATAAATGTGTAAATATATGTATAAAATCTAGAGGAGAAAAATTGCATGATTGACTAGACTGCAAATGTTGTGGACACTACTTCCTTTAGTTAGGTACCTGCCAGAGTTGGCATCCAATGATATATTATGAAAGAAAGGAGACAACCAATAAGTAAACAAATTAAAGTATTACATGCTTTACAAGGAAAAAATTGATATTGTGTTTATTTACAATAAAGTCAGTATAAATGAAATTTGTTTATAATTAACTTCCTAAGAGCCAAAACCAATGTGTCCTATCAGAACATGTTCAGAACCAGAAAACTGAGAAGTGAATTAAAGTGCTGCAGGTAGAAACTCTAAATAACCAGAAAAGGCTATTGAACCATTCACAGTGTCTCTAAATTTTAACTATGAAAACACAAACATCAGGAAGACAAACACAGATTGTGTGACCTAACACATGAGTTTCTGTTTAAGCAGGACTGGCTGGAGCACCAATATTTTATGCCTGGCCATCCAGAGACAGTTGAGTGATAAAGTGCCTGCTTTGCAAGCATGCAGCCTTGAATTTGATCCCAATGCTGTCATGCATGTGTTAAGTGCAGTTCTAGGGGCACTAATATTTGGGACCCCTAACTTAACCTAGTGTGTGGACACACCACAACTGAAGTAGACAGACACTACAACCAAAGGTGCAACACCACCATCCACTATCACCACCTAAGAGAAAAGGAGGAAGAAATTTTGCTTGTCTAACAAATTCACAAGTGATGTTAATTCTGTTGGTCAGGAGATTGTGTATTGGTTATTCACAAAGTTAATGTTTCGAAGTGTGAGGTGAGGTGAGGTGAACTAGAGAAACACAGAGGAAGACATTAAAAGGAAATGATGTCATGAATACAATTTTTGTTAAGTCAATAAACTTAGAGCAAAGATTCTAACACTTCTAACACTGGCAGTTTGTCTTGCTGGGTATATGTGAGAATGGGATTCAGTGAGGTGAGCTTCATTATTAGGTGTTATGTTAACACCAGTTCCTGAGTTAAATTGCCTGTCAGATCTCCCGCTGTTTCCTGTGTAACAAATTCACTGATACTGGCATGCCCACTTAGTTGAATTCCTGGTCTTCAATATGAGGGAGTTGGGATGTGTTAGAAACCTCATTCCTACTGAATGTATGCCTCTCTCAAAACTATTTCCCTCTCCTACGTAGTCTACAAGACCACAGTGAAAGTCACACAAGGCTAGTTATGAAGCACATTCATATACATACGCCATTTGGGCTAAATCCTCTAACATTTAAATATTAATTTTCCATAATGAAAAAAATCTGGAGAGCTATAACCTTGAGAGGAGATAACTAGTCTTTATAAAAAGTTATATTTATTAGTTATTTTTGAATTTTTTTGATCCATATCCAGCAGTTCTTGGGTATTACCTGTGGCTCTGTGGCCAGGGATCACTCCTGGTGAACTTGGAGGACCATGCAGGGAACTGGGGATCTAACTCATTTAAGCTACATCAAGGCAAGCTCCTTACCCACTGTACTCTTGCTACAGGCCCAAGTTCTTTTTTGTTAATGAAGAAAGTAAGAATGAATTTGATTTGTCACAATTATTTTACCCTGTAGTAAAATTTAGATATTTTATCCATGAAAATAAATTAGCAAAAATAATAACATTAAAATCAAGTCTTTAAACACAGTTTTATTTTATTTTTTTAACTCCAACATCAGAGAGTAATATATTTATTATATTATTGGAATATTGACAGACAATATGGTATATCATATGAGTTTTTATCAGGAAGAATTTTATTATGCAGTGTTTTGTGTCGTGAACCTAGACCATTTTGTTTTGCTATCAGGGCATATAATTATATCCTTTAGTCTTAACAATGGCTTGGGAATTAGTTATATATATATTTTTTTTTAATTTTTTATTTTTACAATTACAAAGATATGCAATTAAAAAGTTCATATTT
>JAJIBD010032416.1:0-27735 GCA_021461705.1 Cryptotis parvus
AGAGAGCCTTTCTTTTAGGGTCATAGCCTGAACCAACTTGTGATCATCACAAAACAGTAATTCCCAAATAAAGGATCCCAGGACTCTCCTAGGAGTTCTGATTCTGCCCACCTGAAAATGGTACCAGGACTGTTTTGTCACTGCTTTGGGGTCACCTGGCCCATAAGCCAATCTTAAGGAAAAATCCTAAGCAAGTTTCCAGACGGAGACTCATGAGAGTGAAGAGTAAGATGGCTTTTTATTTGTTTTTTTCTTTTTTCTTTTTTTTTTTTTTTGCAAATATTTACTGAAAGATTTAACCATGCCCTGTTTTTATTAATTTGTTTCAAACATTTACTGAGTATTTTCCATTTCCCATCCTCACTGAGGATCAAGTTCTAAGGACTTAGCAGGAAGTAAGACCTCATTCATGGAGACATCATAGATAAACAGAAATCTCACATAGAATAACTTCTGCTCCGGACAGCAGCGTGCCAGGATTGCCAACATGTGTTGTTATACTGTAGGAAGGAAAAGGGCTGAAGTAATTCTTATTGGTGGGACCAGAGAAAACCAACTCTGAACTCTGGGAAAGAATATTCCAGAGTGGTCAGAGAGAACACTAACCTCAGTTTGATTAGGGCTATCAGAGGCACTGCATAGGATCCTGATCACCCTGTAGTGGCCCCTGAGCTCAGATGCAAACCCTGAGCACAGCTGGGTGTGGTTCAAAACCAAACCAAACCAAAATAAAACCCATAAAAATAAACAAGATTCCACAGACTGTAGGGAAAGGCAGGGAGTCTATGTAGATCTGTGGCAGCTAGGGAGGGAAAACAAAGGGCAGAAGGGCTTAGAGGGTGACTAGCAGGAATGGACACTGACAGACTGGTTCAGGCCTTCAGGTCAAGTGGAAGGAGTAGGTGATCTTTGATGTACACCTGGGTGTTAAGAGTTTACTCCTGTGCTTAGAAGTACTCCGGTGAGGCCAAGGACTAGGGCAAGGGTTAAACCAGGGTCAGCAGTGTACAAGGCAAGTGCCTCTACGCTGTGCTAGTGCTCTGGCTCAGGCTTGGATTCTGTCCTGTGGGTGCTGAGCAGAGGATGACATGACGCTAGTGTCTGCAATGTTTTTCTCTGGCTGCTAGGTAACTGACATTTGGGGATCTGGGGGAGCTCTCTGGAGTCCAAGCTGGGATCACGGTGGCTTGAGAGTGTAGGGGAAGGTGAAGGAGGGAGAAAAGAGGCTGAGAGCTCAAAAGAGCTGCAGGCTGACCATAGTTGGCTATGGGGAACTACGCTGAGAACTGGGGGGTTTAGGCTGACACTCTGTTTGGACATGAAGAATGGGGTTTGTGGCTGCCACTTGCTGAAGAGAGCTGGGGAGAATGTACTGGACTGCAGAGTGTCTCTTCCAAATTTATGTTTACTGGCAAACTCTTTCTGACCACACAGGAGACAGTCTCCTCAGGCACCTCCAAGGGCTAATCCTCATCTTTTTACTCATCTTTGGTATGTAAAGTCTGTGTTCCAACACAAAAAATTCTTCTAAAGCTATTTCAAAGGGTCTTGAGCAAAATACATAAAGGTTGTGTGTGTGCATGTGTGTGTGTGTTTGCAGTGTGAATTGGGTTCACACTCAGCAGTAAGCAGGGCTTACTCCTGGCTCTGCTGGAATTACTCCTGGTGGTGCTCAGGAAACACATGGGGTGCTTGGAATCAAAACTGAGCAAGTTTTCTACCCTCTGTATTATCACACTGGCCCCACTAATAAAAGTTTTCAACAGCTCAAGATTCCATCCCTAGGATGATCCTACCACTCCCACTTCAGCCCCTGCATTTCCTAAGTGCCTGTCTGAGAAAGGTGGTCAAGAAAACCACTGTTTGCTGCTAAGTAAAACGGGACAGGCGGAGAGAGAGAGGCAGTGGGGAGGGCGCTTGCCTTGCATGCATGCTGCTGACCCTGGTTCAAATCCAGCACCACATTGTCCCTCTGGGCACCGCCAGGGGTCACTACTGAGCACAGAGCCAGGAACAGGTCCTGACCACCCACTGTTGTGGCCTACAAAACAAAAGTGCTTCTGGTCTCTTCCGTGGCCATGAGGAAAGAGGGTCACTGAGGATGTGGAGTCTGTGTCTCCCAGCCTGATGGCTGGCTGCCATAAAGCTCTTCTGAGCCTTTCTGGTTGTCACTTCCTCCATTGAGCTGACCCTGAGTACAGCTCCCTTTCTCATATCTTGGGCGGAAGCAAACAGACCATCCTTCTGCTTGACAAACGCCTTGTTCCAGAATCTATGTTGGATAGTGTTTCCCTTTTCTTTCCTTTTGTTGTTTGGGACACACCCAGTGCCACACTCAGGCCTACACTCAGGACTTACTCCCCTGGCTGTGCTCAGGGATCATTTCCTGATGCTCAGGGGACTGTATGGAATGACGGGGATCAAACCACCGTCAAACCACACAGCAAGCACCTTACAATGTAATATTGCTCCAGCCCTTAAGTGTGCTTCTATATAATACAGAGGCAATAATGCAAAAGAGAGGGAGAGAGAGAGAGAGAGAGAGAGAGAGAGAGAGAGAGAGAGAGAGAGAGAGAGAGATGGGAGAGAAGGGAGAGATGGGAGAGAGGGAGATGGATGGGGAGAGGGAGAGATGGAGGAGAGAGAGATGAGCGAGGGTGAGGAGAATGCTGACTTCACATAGTCCCTCATACCACACAATTGGCCCCTCAGAAAACAGGCTGCCACTGATGGATGTGCTGTGGGAGAGAAGATTTAGTCTGAATTTCAGCCTTGACCCAGGCCTGGCCAGACCCTGAGGTGAGCAAGCAAGCAGTTCCAGGCTCGTAAATCTTGTCTAACTTGGGGTGAGGGTGTGTGCATGGGGAGGAGATGGGATACCTCACCTCCCTGACTCCTTTAGAGGGGTCCCTCCTCATCACAGGGCGCAGGAGAGCCCTGAGGAGCCCATGAAGCGCAGAGCCTGACTCCACAGGGCTTGCGGGAAGCCCCTTCTCATTTCTCACCAGCAGCCTGGGGCTGAGGGGCCTCGCTAAGGCAGGGCGGAAACAGCTCACTCTCTCTTCTCCAGGTGCTCCTCCTTTTCTAACACTCCCATCGGCGGTGATTCCTCCCCCATGGAGCCTGAGAGGGTCCCACAGAGTGGAGGGTGTTCGCATACAGCATGGTGCCTCCCAGTTAGGACCCCGATGCGGACAGGCCAACTCTCCATCTTCCTGCAGTGGGTGCCTGGGGTCAGGATTCAGTGAGGCTGCAGCTGCTCCCATTATGCCTGTCATGGGGATGAGGCCAGGATGTGGGGGCAGCTGGGGTGAGCTGAGGGAGAAAATGTTCCTTCACTCGGAACTACGGCGTGGCTCTCGGCTGGGGGTTAATGAGGACCAAAGGTAACTTCTTAATGGGCCTTTCAAGGCTGCAGGCAGGACGAGTGGGCTTCCCAGCAACGGCCGGAGACTGGACAACCCGCCTGTTGTAAACAAGCTCTAACGTTTCAGTGGCAGAACATTACTAAGCAGGAAGCTACTTCAAAATAGTTGATAAATTCCAATTAAGTCTTTATTGATAATTTAGTATCAACAAGTTATAGTATCACTTCACTATAAACTAATTGATATAGTTTATAATGATCAGTTTATTGATGATTCCAATAAATTCAGTATCCCAGGGGCTAGCAAGCTTCTTTCACACATAAGAGACCTGGGTTTGGTTTTTGACCCTTATCCTCCCAAGCTACCATCCTGGGGTTTGTCTGAGCACAGAGCTAGGATTAACCTCTGTGCACCCCTAGGTGTAATTAAAAAGAAATAAAAATAAAAAACATTTCAACATAGGTAGGAAGTGAAAAAATATGGCTGAGAAAATGAAGGATTTGATTTTTCCCCAAATCACATAAATGAAAAATGGGTAAAGGAGAGATGTGCCAAAAATGATACCAAAAGATGATGGAATAAAGCAAAGGAAAATATTTATATACTGTCAATGTGGTGGGGACTATTCTCAGCCTAATACAGAAGCTAAAAAGATTTAAACATGAGACAGCAGAAAGGTTTTATGGATAAAATATACCATAAACAAAAATGAAGCCGTGAATGATAAGCTGGGGAATTCTATATTTAGCTGGCAACGGGTTGGTATTCCAAATCAAAAGGGAAGATGACATTGAAATAGGAAAGGGCAGAGAATATAATAGACATCTGATTTTGAAATAAGAACAAATCACCAATAAACATGTGAAGCCAATTGTAGCAACAAATGCAATAAAAAGAGGCAAGTAACAGCATGATGAGCCTTTTTGCTGCTAAACTGAAACGAGTCATTTTTTTTAATGCCAGCCAGATAGGGTGGAGTTAGAATAAATGGAGATTAAATAAACACTCGATGCGTGGGGGCAGAAATTGACACACACCTGTTCTGGGTAGCCAAGCCCCTAAAAACTTCCTATCTGAGCCTCACTCAAGAGAGAAGCCAAACTCAAGCCCAGGTATGCGGGGTTTGGCAGCCAAGTCCACCATGCTTCCCAGGGAGCTGAAGCTGGCCCCTTCTCCCACCCTCGGTTCCCTCCACAAAGGCCCACCCAGGACTGCTGCTGGTGCTGTCAGCCAGAATCCAGGTACACACTGATGCTGTCCACCAGAATTCAGGTACACAGGGGCAGGGTGGAGCTTCTGTCCGCCCACCCAGTGCTAGGCTGAGGGGTGTCCTGAAAGAGGGGGCAGGTTCTGGCCTTTGCCTGGCCCTCTGACAGACTCTCAGAGGCCGGAAAACCTGCTGCACCACAACCACAGCCATTCCCCAAGGTCTGGACTACACAGCTCAATAGAGCCCCACCCCATGGCGCCATCTCAAAACCGAGTACACTCTCATCTAACAGGTATCCCATCACATTCATAGAAACACAAGTGTGTGGATACGGTGTGTCTGTGGGAACATAAAATTTCCGATACAGAGGGCCCAGATGGAACAATGGAGAGTGAAGAATCTCCAGTGACTTTGTCTAAGACCACATTCATTGACTGTGTTTAGAGAAGTGCCCCCCCAATGAGCAATAGAGAATAGATTATTCAGTGTATACGTAGGGACAAGCTCAAACAGACGTGGAGATAAATGTGAAATAGGTGATGTCCGTAGTTGTAGTGGTGGTGAGTCTGAAGTTGACAGTAGAAAACCACTGTGTCCTGGTATCCCAGAAAGTGAATCCAAGAACAGAATTGCCCACACAACAACCCAGACCGCCCCAAAAAAAGCCACGACTTTGTCAATACCATTCCCTTATATGGGCTGTAATGATCAACATAATTGATGCTGGTTAAGGGGAGCAGGCAAGGGAGGGGATTGGGGGTGGGAAATGGGGGTCTCTGATGGTGGTGGGGGCACACTGGTGGTGGGATGAGTCTAGAAACTGTAATGAGAAAAGCTTTGTACTTTGTAAATCATGGTGTTTAAATAAAGAAGGGGGAAACAACAACGAAACTTCCTGTCTGTTTGCTCAATGAATTCCTCTCCTAGCGCAGGTGATACAGCCCAGAGGTCCAGCTGCTGGCTTGTAAGTTGCTCTGGTTTGATCACCACATGTGATCCCTGAGCACCACCAGGGAATGATCCCTGAGCACAGAACCAGGAGTAATTCCTGAGCACCACTGGGTGTGGCCCAGCTACCCCTGCCCCCCAAATTCCACTTTTAGCAATTAATCTTTAAAAGAATCAGATGAGGGGCCTGAGCGATAGTACATCGGGAGGGTGTTTGTCTTGCATGCAGCTGACCCGGCTTCAATCTCCGGCATCCCCATACGGCTCCCCTAAGCACCGCCAGGGTATTGCCAGGTGTGACCAAAAAGACAAAAAATATCAGATGATTGCTGGAGTGATAGCACACTTGTGTTGCTTGTAGCCATCCCAAGTTCGATCCTGGCATCTCCTAAGCACTACCAGGAATAAACTCTCAGCACAGAGACAGCAGTAAGCTCTGAGCTCTGCTGGGTGTGTATCAAAACCCAAGTCCACCCTTCCGAGTCCAATGTACAGAATGAATGCATGCATTAATGCGACATTCATTACTGCAGCCACATTGCAGTGACTCTCATACATAGAAATCGCAACCTACCTAAGTAATGCATTCACGAACCTAAACATCTCTCCTCCAGTCATCCCTATTTTCCCTAAATTCTCTCCCATCCAAGTTTTTAATATTTTTTGTTTTGGGAGTCACACCCCTTGGTGCTTAGACAAAAAAATATAGAAGCTTTTGTCAAAGGTTCCTTCTGTATTTAAACAGGCTGACCTGGGTTATTTGCAGGTAGATAGAATTAGAGAATCTCACCCGTACGGCAGAGCCTGGCAAGCTACCCGTGTCGTATATGACATGCCAAATACCAGTAACAATTATGGATCTCATTCCCATGACTGATGGAATGGTTTGAGGCTCTTTATGTTCCCGGGCAGGCAGATACCCTTGGGCTATCTCACATGTGACAGGACGTATTGAGATGTTACTGGTGCCCGGGAAGACAGTGATAGACAGTGAAAAAGTGATAGAATTAGGTGATAACTGATGTGAAAGGAGTCATTATGCTGGGAGGTCCCTAAATGCTGGAATAAAGATTAAAGAGTGCAGATAAGGGTGCCTGTAGCACTCAGCCTCACCTGGTGGTTTATTCAATTCAGCTTGTGGCAGAAACTGGTTTTCCTGTGGGGGCAAGTGCTGGTGTGAGCGGAGCTTGGAGAAAGAGGCCCCCACTGTGTTTCCAGCCCTGGGTTTGCCATCTGTGCCAGCCCTCCCACTACAGGCTCTGAGGCTCCCTGGGCAGAGGGCTGAGCGCCTTTGACTCCAGATCCCGCAGAGCTTCCGACCCATCCTAAATGACTTCTCCTCCATTTGTTTTCCAGAACCATGTTCCACCCTGACCCCTCTCTGTTCCTTTTGCTGTTGTGGTTTCCAGATCTTGTGGTGCATCATTTGAAGGAGGGAAAGACACCTCTCACCTCCGCTCCTTCCAGACACTGTTGTCCTGAGACCGCTGCTGTCCCTGGGATGAGCGGGATGGCACTCCCTGACCCGGATCCCTCAAACAGCCCATCCCAGACCACTCTCTGAGGATGTTCTGAACATACTGGTACAGATACACACACGCACCAAACACAATAGACATGCACTTACACACACATCAAGAATGTTCAGCCAGCGCACACACACAGGCACCTCCCACAGAACACACAGATCAAGCTCACTCACAACTTCTCCAGGGTTCTTCTTAATTTTTGGTTTTGGGGCCACAGCCTATGGTGCTCAGGGCTTATCCCTGGCTCTGTGTTATCACTCCTGGCACTCCTGACAGGATTCAGGGGTGCTGGGGATCAAGCCCAGGTCAGCAACATGCAAGACAAGCTCCCTACCCTGTACTGTCTCTCCAGGCCACCAGAGTTCAGTTTAGTCGGCCCCTTGGGCGCACCCCTTCAGTTCTGCTCCCTCCTCTTCCTCCCCACACAGGGCCGCTCTGCTCCTCCTCCTCCTCAGCCCCTCCGGGTGGGCCTGGGCCCAGGGGGTGCTTTCAGAAGCACAGATCTGAGCAGGCACTTCCCTGCTTGAATTCTTGGGGTGACCTTCTGAGCCAGCAGGATCAAACTCTCCACCCTTAGCGTGACATTCTAGGCCCTTTGTGAACTAGGGCCCCAACTGTGCCTCCTGCCTGTCCTTTGTCGCTGTCCTGGTGAGACAAACCTCCTGGATGCTGCTGGTCTTTGCCCTGTCCCTAGCCCCGGCACTTCCGCCTTCCCTCCGTCCATTCCCGCGGCTCTGAATTCATGTGCAGGGCAAGGGACACCGAGGACCCCTCTTGGCATGTTTTTCCAAGTGGCAGGACAGTCGGAGGAAACTGTTCTGGCTCTCCAGAGCCATCCTGTCCAGGTGACCCCTGGACCCCACAGGTTGGCCATAGCCCTTATGTCCTCCACAGGCTCCTGTATGTGTCTCACATAGCAACCCTCTTTCAGAAGTAACTGCAGGGCCTGAGAGATAGTCAGTGGATAAGGATTTTGCCCTGCACATGGGCGACCTGGCTTTGATCCCCAGCACCACATAGGGTCTCCTGAGCCCACCAGGAGTGATCCCTGAATGCAGAGCCAGGAGTAATCCCCGATCATACTGGGTGTGTGAGACCCTAACCAATACAATAGCTGCATCGGAATGATGGTTCCCCAGGCTGGAGTGATGCCATGAGGTTGATTTGGCTGTTCTTAACTTGTATTCTACATGTATGATACAACTTTGGGAGTGGGGAAGAGAAAATATTAGGGGTCAAATTCAGTGCCTCAACCATGCAAGGCCTGGGCTTTACCGCTAAGCTCCATCCTTGCCTTCTCCTTTCTGATAAACAGGTACTCTTATTTATAAACTGTTTATGTGGATTCTCTGAGCAGCTCTCACAAATGGCCAGACCTGATGAGGGCCTTTCAAAGAGCAGAAGACAGCCTGGGGAGGGGTGGCTGTTGGTGTGGCAGGCTTCTGGGGTCCACCTGACCTGTGTAAGCTCAGAGTTAAACTACTGTGAGGACAGGGGCTGGTGTCTGAGAAGTGTGAGAACAAGAGCTGGTGTCTGAGAAGTGTCATTGTGGGGACCCCAGATGCAACCCCATGCACATATTTTGGTAACCAGAGAAAGAAACCAAAGAGTTTTTCCTTTCAGAGGTAAGATAACAATCAGGTGATTACTGATGTGAATACCCCAACACTCAGCCATCCCAGGTTTGTGGCTTTTTTCACTACTGAGCATTCACAGTAAAGGGATTGCAACTGTCTCTGATGAAGGGAAATAGGATTTTATTTAGAAAACAGGTTTTTATTGATCATATTCAGTAAAAAAGGCTGTAATGAATCTCAACCCCTGAGCTCACCACTTTTTAGTAATTTATGTGAAGAAATGGGAAGCACAAGTGAAAGTCTGGCTGAAACTATAATGAGAGTCTGAGGAGAAACTGATGTGACTGTGATCCCAACTCGCTGCGTTTCTCATAAAACCCATCTCTGCTTGGGGTGGGGGCTGACAAACTCAAGTGGGTCTGACATGGGTCGGTGGTTGGCCTTTGCCCACAAAGGGACAAAGTTAGCTCAAAACCTCAAACAAAACTATTGAGTTCTTGACAGTGCTAAAGCATAAGCTTCAATTTAATTTATTTGGGCTTTTAGAGGCAACCTGGTGGTGCTCAGGGTTTACTCCCTAGCTCTGTGCTCAGGGTTTACTCCTAGCTCTGTGCTCAGGGTTTACTCCTAGCTCTGTGCTCAGGGTTTACTCCTAGCTCTGTGCTCAGGGTTTACTCCTAGCTCTGTGCTCAGGGTTTACTCCTAGCTCTGTGCTCAGGGTTTACTCCTAGCTCTGTGCTCAGAGACCATATGGGCTGCAGGAACCGAACCCAGGTGCATGTCAAGCACTCCACCTACTGTGCTATCACTCTAGCATGAGCTTTTAAATTAAAAAGCAAGATTTGGAAAAATTGTATCTGCTACCACAAGCTAAAGACCATTCAGGTGAGATCCACAGTGATATTAACAAACGTGATGAGCTTGATTCTTCTGTGTCGAAATTTCACAGATCTGTGTAGCACAGGGAGTCAGTATTTTCTTTTTCTTTTTTCTTTCTTTCTTTCTTTTCTTTTTTTTTTTTTGCTTTTTGGGTCACACCCAGCGATGCTCAGGGGTTTCTCCTGGCTCTGCACTCAGGAATTACTCCTGGCGTGCTCAGGGGTCCATATGGGATGCCGGGGATCGAACCCAGGCCGGCATAGGCCGGCCTCGTGCAAGGCAAGCGCCCCACCTGCTGGGCTATTGCTCCAGCCCCAAGGCAGTATTTTCTAAAGGCAAATCCAGAATGCTACAGATTCATGTGTGGATGACATATTTATTCAAAGTCAAATAAAAATACCTATGTAATGGAACAGGTACATATTTCCACTGAGAGGGTTCCAGATTTCTCATTTCACAATCTTCAATCCCAACGACCACTTGGGGCTGGAGAGAGCACAACAGGGTGAGCAGAGATCACATGCAAGAGGCTCGGGTTCCACCCTAGCAGCTGGGAGAAGGAAGGCATTAATTTACACTGTGCACATCTAAAGAAAATCCCTGGCTTTAGTAGAAAACATCCGGATTGTCAGCTCACTCCTGCATATTATCACTGTATTGTGCTTCTCTGGTTGAAGCACACGGAGAAAACATGAGGTCCCGGGAGTACCAGCACCCCCCCCAAATGCGGCTCAGACACCACTAGTCCCCAGACAGGAAACTACCAGTCGCTCATTCTGTCAAGAGGAGTATCTGTTTCCTTGCAAGACGATTCAATCAACGCCGTGTTTTATTTACTGCTACATCTGTGACCTCATCTTTTCTCCGTATGCTTCAACCAGAAAAGCAGAGCGAGCTGACAGACCACATGTCTTCCACGAAGGTCAGGCATTTAAAAACTGTGCACAGTGTAAAAGAATGTCATTCTCCTCTTAAACGGTTCCCCCTCTTAGAAATACGCTTATTTACATAAATGTTTTAGTATGTACTGGTTTATTATTATTTAAAAAAATGAAATCAAGAAACGTATTAAACACTTCTCAGTTTTCATCTAATACGGTAACTAGATGGGGTTCATAGAAACAAAAGCTCTCCGGAATCTATTCAAAATATCTTTAAAAGTATTAAGAGAAGGCCCAATGAGACAGTAGGCACCCGTTAAGCCCCTTGCCTTGTTTTTATTTGGTCAATCCAGTTCAATCCCCAGCACCATACGGTCCCCAGCACTGCCCAGAGGGATGCCTGAGCAGAGCCAGGGGCACCTGGAGCACATCCGTGTTTAGCCCAACCCTCCCTTCCAAATCAAAACGAAGTATAAAGGGACCCCTGAGAGCAAAGAGTGTGACATTGCTGCTGTAAGGAGTCTTTAGGGTTCCAAGACCCAAATTGCCTCTCCTAAAGGAATCCGTCTAGTAAGAGGAGGAGGCAGAGAGCCAAACCGGTGCCACACCACTGTGAGGTCTGTTTAGCCATCAGGGTGAAGTGATCACGGTGGCAGTGAGGTGACGTTCCTTCCAGGCAACCTGGGCGGTCAGGGCAGAGGAGGCTTGTTTGTGCGGCAGAGATGGGTCCTGACAAGGTCCACTTTCCTGGGGGTGGGATTGTCCATGGCCACGCCCACTTTCTGGGGCGGGATTGCTTCTGGTCACGCCCACTTGCTGGGGAGGGATTGTTCCTGGCCAAGCCCACTTTCCTGGGGTGGGACTCCCTGTCCCTGATGGTTTCCTGAAGAGGGATTTCATAACCCACTCACTTTTCTGGGGATAAATGGGCCCTGGCTTCTCCCACTTTCCTGGGATGGGATGACTCTTGGCCCCACCCACCACACAGGGGTGGGATGCCCTGGCCCCGCCCACTTTCCTGCGGGTGGGATGGTCTCTGGACTTGCCTTCCTTCCTGTGGACAAAACGGGCCCTGGAAACGCTTGGAACTGGCTGCCGGGAGATCATCATGAGTAGAGGGGCGTTCCAACCTGGCCTACCTGCTACAAACGATCGGAGGGTCCCTGTCCCATGTCTCATGACCAGGAGCAGCCTCAGAGAAAGCCTCAGTGGGGTGACCTGGACGGCTATAGATATCTTTGCTTTTCTAGAGCTTCTCCTAAGCTAAAGAGTGGAAGAAATCAGGTATCTGTGAGTCGCCTTCTCCTCTTCCTCTCTTGGGAAACAGTCCTTTTCCTAGCCTTGGAGCAGCTCCTGACAGAGCCCCCTCTTCCTGGCAATTGTTTCTCTGAGCTCCTGAGGCCTGCCCAGCCCCAGGAACACAACCCAGCCATTTGGATTCACTCCCACAGCAGTTGTGCGGTCTGGACCATTGTGGGCGCCTGGACAGAGGCCAGCAGACGTTTAGCACGGAGACGGATGAGAATTTGGGACTCCGGGTCCTCCTGCGCCCCAGTGAGATTCTGGTCACCTGCTACTGTCTGCTGTTGTTACGCTGAACCGCTCACGTGAAGTTGAGGCTAGACAGTTGTCAAGTGGGAGTTCCCTTTAGTACATGAATTCTCCAGTCCAGTCAAGCATCCGGGCTAGGTGGACGGTGCCGACCCCTCATTGGACCTCACCCGTCCCAGAGCCTGGCCAGCACACAGGCTCAGTGAAAGCACACAGGCGTGTCTTTCTCCGGTGTAGATGGTCAACCCAGGACCGAGAACAACCCTCCAGGCAGACAATCAGGACTGGAATCTGCAATGACTTGCTGTGTAACTTTGAACAAGAGGCCTCTGAGGGTCAGTGGCGTTTTGTTTTTCTCTTTTATGGCTTTTTGGGTCACACCCAACTATGCTCCAGAGATGCTCAGGGGTTACTCCTGTCTCTACTCCAGGAATTACTCCTGGCAGTATTTGGGGACCATATGGGGTGCGGGCATAGAGCCTGGGTCAGCTGCATGCAAGGCAAATGCCCTACCTGCTGCACTGTCACTCCGGCCATGGGCTTCCGTGTTGAACTTGGTCACCCTTGAGGTCTGGGGTCTTTTCTTTTCCGGCCTGAATGCGTTTCGGTTCTGGATACTGCTGGGATATAGCACCTGCAGGCCTAAGGGCAGGCTGCCCCCTCCTAAGCTCTCTACCCCTCATTGCTCCGAGAACACAGCTATTATTTGACACCTACCTGAGTTCCAGGGAGAGGTGGGGTATGGGTTATAAAGATCCAAAGCTTTATTGGAGGGCAGAGAAATAGCTCAACGGGCTAGAGCGAACTCTTTGTATGCAGGAAGCCTGGGTTTGATCCCTGGCATTGCACAGGCCTCTGCACGCAGCCAGGAGCGACCCACAGCACAGAACTGAGCCCCCAAGCACCACTACGTGTGATAAGGATCAAAGAAGACTGCCTGTTGGAGTCCAGTCTTGAGTCTACCAGCTGCAGACAGGAGCCAGTGAGTGTGAGACACCCAAGCTCTGGGTATCTGGGTCGCTAACGCCGCCTATGAACTTACTTCTCTGACAAATAGGACTAAATACTCAGGCCCACAGGTGGGGATTCAGGCTGCCCTCTGATAGATGTGAGACATCTGGAGCACCCCAACTGCTGTAAAGGCTTAATGCTATCAGCTTTCCCTACAGCTGCCATGGAGACGCCCTTAGAGCCAGGGGTATAGGCTGCTCCGGGAGGAAAATGAGGGTAATTGAAATTAACTTGGCTCCTGCCGCTCTTTCCTCCCTCGCCCTAATCACTGGGCAATCTGCTGCTGGCCTGGCAGGAGGGCCTGGGGCCAGTGCCCCGGAGTCCAGGGCTCAATTAAGCTGTAGCAAATTGGATTTCTGGACGTGAGGCCATGGGGCTGGGGTTGGCATTGAGGCATGAGCTGCCAAACGGTATTAGGCCAAGGGCTGACCAGATGGGCCCAACAGCTAATTCAATCTGGCTGTCCAGAAGCGAGGCTGGGAGGGCTGCGTCTCCAGCTGGTGGGCAGAGCCCAGTCCCAGAGAGTCATGGGCTGGCACCTGCCTCTGCTGGCCATCTGGGCACAAGTACTCCTGACAACAGTGAAAGGCAGTTACTTTGTGCCACAGGAAAAGAGAGTCTGGGCATTCAGGCCCAGGTTGCTGGTCTCAGCACCGGAGTCAGATTCTGTAGACATGGATTGGAGGCTCTCTCTCTCTCTCTCTCTCTCTCTCTCTTAATACCAGTAACAATTATATTAGTTCATTCCCATGACCTAATATAATGGTTTGAGGCTCTTTATGTTCCTGGAGCAAATAGATGCCCTTGGGCTCTACTAACATGAGACAGGACATATGGAGATGTTACTGGTGCTCGCTCTAGCAAATAGATGATCAACGGGAGGATAGTGATATATATATGTATATATATATAAAATTTCCATTAATATCATTAATATTCTTTCTTAGATGGCTCTCGTCACCTATTAGAAAAACTCAGAGAAACAGAGACAGCAGGGGATAGAGACACAGTGAGAAAGAGACGGCTCAGAGAGACAGAGAAGGGGACACATGCCCTAAAGTGCTCTGAGTCTCTGCAAGCCCAGAGAGCATTAAGGCATGTCCTCCAGTAGGCACGGGCTGGAGAGAGAGCACAGTGGGAAGGCACTTGCCTTGCATGTGCATGACCCATGTTCGATCCCCACATATGATCTCTCGGGCCCTGCCAGGAGTGATCCTTGAGCACAGAGCCAGGAGTAAGCCCTGAGCATTGTCAAGTGTGGCCCCCAAAACAACATCCCCTCCCCACAAAAAAGGGGGAAACTTCGGCAGAGATGGCTGGGCCGCAGCTCAAAGGGCTGGAGTCGGCCTTTGCAGGCGAGAGGCCTGGTCCCACCCCAGCACCTCACGGCCCCTCAGTACCACTGGGTGGGACTCATAAGCCAAAACCAAACAAGAGGAAAACAGACTGAGAGATACATTCAGACAGGACAAGACAGGATCAGCTAGGGACCAGAGTGATAGCAAGGCAGGTAGGGCATTTGCCTTGCATGCAGACCACCTGGGTTCAATCCCTGACATCCCTTATGGTCCCCCAAGCATCGCCAGGAATAATTCCTGAGTGCAGAGCCAGGAGTGACCCCTGAGCATTGCTTTGGGCATGACCCAAAAAGTGGAAAAAAAGACAGTATCAGCTATATCAGCTATAAGGACAACAGACTTGGAGAGGAAAACAGGAAGAGAGATTAAGAGAAGAGAGACCAAAGCCGGAATCTCACTCCACTGTGGGAATGACTCAAAATAGGCATTCTAAGAGGTCGGGGAGAGGGGACAGAAAGGGGACTCAATCTGTGGAGGGGCAGATTGATTCTCAGCACTGAGTGGCCCCCAGCGCCCTTGGATGTGGTCCTTACGGCACCTGAGCAACACCGGGTATGGTCTGTATTTAGCAAGGAAAGAGAGGGACGGAAAGATAGTGCAGGGGTTAAAGCTCTTGCCTTGCGTGTGTCCAATCCCTGTTTGATCCCTAACACTGCACATGGTCTCCCAAACCCTGCCAGGAGTGATCCCTGAGCACAGAGCCAGGAATAATCCCTGAGCACAGCTGGGTGTGGTCCTTAAACAAACAAATGAAAACCAAATTAAAGGAAAACTGAGAAACAGCTGGGGAGATAAAAGGGGTGTGTCAGGGGTAGGAGGCCTGTCCCACCTCATGCAGTTTGCATACATGAGGGTGTGGGTTCAGTCTTCAATGCTGCAAAATTAAATAGGGGGATGGAACCACAGTGCAGCCGGTAAGGTGCTTGCCTAGCCCTCTCCTGACCCATGTTCAATCCCTGGTTATGGTCCCCGAGCACTGCTGAGAATAATTCTGAGTGTAGGGCCAGGATTGACCTCTTGAAGTATTATGGGATGTGACCTCCTCCATCCCCACTCTCGCCAAGGGAACAAAGAAATAAGATGCAAGTAAATGGAAAGAAATCACAGTGGCATTCAATTCATGCCAGCAAGCACCCACCCTCCAGGTTTTGTTCTTAGCTGAGAAATGATCAGCTCCCTTTGTTAAGGGGGAACCCCAGCCTACGTTCTAGATTTTTCTGTGAGAATCTCTGTGCCCCTAGTGAGGCCCTGACCCCTCTGGGCCTCACTCCCTGTGCCGCTGCTGGGGAGTTGGGCGCTGCCAGCCAGCTCCAGGGCCTGGTGCCATTCTGTTCCTAGGGACCAGAAGCAGAGGCCACTGCTGGGCAAGCATCATGCAGCCCCTGGGGCTAGAGGAAGGATGAGGGTCAGCAGAGGAGGCACCACCCCCAACCTGCCTGACTTATTACGTTGCAGTGAGTGGGTAATAAGTCAGGACACCTGGACACCCCTCAGAGGTGGGGGACACACTGAGGTGAGCACTGACGGATCTCTCAGGGAAGCCTGCTGGGTTGACTTCAGTGGGACCTGGCTTGGACTCCTCAGAGCAGAGTCCAGGGTCTCCTGGGCCTGGGGGAGGGAAGAAACCCAGGACTTTGATCAAAGGTCAAAGAAGAAGGAGTTTCTTTGCAACAGAGGGTACATGTGAGACCTAGAGCCCATGCGGTGATTACATATCCTTAAAAGAAGCTGCCCAGAAAGGAGAGCAGAGTTTAAGGAAACTTGTGGATACAGAATGATGCCTGGACCAGTCTCTTCCTGAAGCTTGACTCATGCCAGACTTTGCAACTCGGCTAGCTTACACTTTTCTTCTGTTTAAATCCATGTGTAAATAACAGTTCTGATATTTTAGTGGGGCAGAGGATTTACCAGTCATTTACATGATGATTTTAATCCTCATAACATCTCTTTCATGGAGAGAACAACCCCATATTTATTCATTCGTTCATTCATTCATTCATTCATTCATTCATTCATTCATTCATTCTGCTTTTTGGGTCGCACTCAGGAATGCTCAGGGGTTACTCCTGGTTCTGCACTCAGCAATTACTCCTGGCAGTGCTCGGGGGACCATAAGGATGCCAGGGATTGAACCCAGGTGGGCCTGGTGCAAGGTGAACACCCTACCTGCGGTACTATTGCTCCAGCCCCCAAGTCCCATTTTCAGAAATGAAAATACAGAAGCCAGGAGTTACGTGCCCGCCTGAGGTCACTCCATGAGCAGGTGACGGAGTTAGATTTCCAGCCTGAAAAACTGAACCTCAAACCCTGTTTTCTGGAAAACAAGTTTGACTATTGTTGACTGAGGAGAAATGGCCTTAAACTCCTCTCTTTGGGATTCTTTGGGGACTGGTCTGTAGGCTTTGTTTTTGGGAACTAGAGAAGGGGGTCAGGCTTCCCAGCAGGGTCAACGAAAGCCCCATGGAAGCCAGCACCAGGTGGAACATTCTGGCAACACACCTCTTGCAGAGAGTTTGGGAGTGATGAAAATTTTGGAGCTAGAACCACAGTTAGCGGAGTTCAGTGCAGGGGCTAGCTGAGCTCGGGTCAGGAAGGGAGAAATCAGAGCTCCGTGGACCAAACGTCCGCCCTATGCCACGAAGACAGTCTTTCTGCAGTGATGTACTTTCTTTTTTTGCTCACGGAGCAGGCTTGACATTTATGTAGATTAATGTCTACTTGACATTTGGACCAAAGAAACTGTTAACCCCACCCTTCTGCAGGGAAAAGCCGCCTGTGCCTGACCGGCAGGTGACCCCGTCAAGCTGTCCTGTCCCTTTTCTCCTCCAGCTCGACAACTGATCAGAATGACAGCTCCTTCCCCTCTTGGGGAGTCGGCCCGGCTCTTTCCTGGCCTCGTTTGTCACGTAGGCTGCTTTGGCCAGAGCTGCAATCAAAGCTACATCTCCACTTGTTGGACAGGAGCCGCAGCTGGGGACAGGCCTGCACCTGGGCAGTTTGATACATCTCCCCTTTGGGAGCCAAGATCAAGATGTAAAAGGGAAGAACTTTATTTTGTTGACAATTGCCTTAGGATTCAATTAAGACTTTCTCTCAGCCTCAGTCCTGGGCTGGGCGCTTCTGCTCCTTCATGCAGATACAGGGCAAAACTCGAAGAACCCACAGACCTGAGCACGCCTCCGCTTACACCACCTGTCTGTCCCAGTCCGACCAGGCCACCTGGAGACACTCTGCCTTCCTCGTGTGGGAGCTGGTCTTTCCGTGCTCTGGACGCTCCCATGGCCTAGCAGGACCGTGAACCGGCCTAAGGGGAAGGATAGGGACCAGGGACAGGCTCTGAAGGGAATTGCATAATCCTTTATTTTGCAGGACTGTCCCTCCTGTAGTGTCCCGCTACTTCCTGGCCATCTACATTCAACAGCAACCCTATATCATTCTTCCTTCCTTCCTTCTCCCTCCCTCCCTCCCTCCTCCCTCCCTTCCTTCCTTCCTTCCTTCCTTCCTTCCTTCCTTCCTTCCTTCCTTCCTTCCTTCCATCCTTCCTTCCTTCTCTCTCTCTCTCCTTTTTTTTGGGGGTCACACCCGGCAACGCTCAGGGGTTACTCCTGGCTCTGTACTCAGGAATTACTCCTGGCAGTGCTCGGGGGACCATATGGGATGCCGGGGATTGAACCCGGGCCGGCACAGGCCGGCCGCATGCAAGGCAAAGGCCCTACCCACTGGACTATCGCTCCAGCCCTCTTTCTCTCTTTCTTTCTGTTTGGGGGCCACACTCAGCTGAGCTCAGGGGTAGCTCCTGGTTCTACACTAAACAATCATTCCTGGCAGGCTCCAGGGACCATATGGAAGCCGAGATGAAACCTGGGTAGGCTGCGTGCTAGGCAAGAGCCTTATCTGCTGGGCTGTCTCTCTATCCAGTTCCCGCACTCTAACCCTTAGTCAGTTTGGTTTTCAGGCTACACCCAGCAGTGCTCAGGGATCACCCTTGGTGGTGCTTGGGGACTATATGTGGGAATTGAACTGAGGTTGGCCACATGCATGGCAAGTGCCTTCATCCCTCTACTATCTCTCCAGCCCCCACCTCACCCTTTAGAGTACCCCAGATGTTCCCAACCCTCTCTGGGATGGATGGTGTGGGGCAGGAAGACCCCTGGTTGAGAACAAATTGTGGAAGAAACTGATGGAGGAGGCAGGTGGCCAGGAGGCCTCGCCTTCAGGATCTGGAAATTTACCCGGAGTCATCAGGAGGACGAGATGAGATAAAGGGCAAAGCTCTATGCCAACACGAGGCATTTTTTTAAAATTTATTTTTTAGATTTTATTATACCACCATTAGATAAGCAATTCCAAAACTGTTCATGATTGGGTTTCAGTCATACAGTGTTCCAGCACCCATCCCTCCACCAGTGCACATTTCCCACCACCCCTGACTCCCTCCCGTTCCCCCAGCCTGCCTCTCTCTCTCTTTCTCTCTCTTTCTCTCTCTCTCTCACACACACATTGTGGCTTGCAACACATACATTTAGAGGTTATCATGTATATCCCTTTGCCTACCTTCAATGCTCAGCATTTTAATCAAGTAGCTAATAAAAATAATGAAATCTAGTCTCATTCCTCTAAGACTCGGCCCTACTGTGAGCACAGCAGGTGCTAAGTGTCGCCTCCTTCACCTAGCACCTGCCTCCTAACCACATTAAGGATAATGATTAACTTTTATTGGCTGACTTGATTAACTTATTGGCTGACTTGGTTAACTTTTTTCTTTTTATTGGACAATTATGCTTTAAAAAAAATTAAATCACTGTGAGATAGACCATTACAAAGTTATTCATGATTGAGTTTCAGTCATACAGTGTTCCAGCACCCATCCCTCCACCAGTGCACATTTCCCATCATCAGTGTCCCCAGTTTCCCTCCACCCCCCAGCCCAGCCTACCTCTATGGCAGGCCCTCTCTCTATTTCTCTGTCTCTCTATTCTCTCTCTCTCTCTGTCTCTCTGTCCTTTTGCACATTGTGGTTTTCAGTACAGATACCAAAGGGTATCATTTATATCCTTCTCCCTACTTTCAGTACTCAGTTCTAGTCTAGTGTTACTATTTCCAACTAATATTGGCAAACTGGTCCCTTCTCTATCCTACCTACCCTCCACCCCACACACACTTGTGGTAGATTCCAGACTTGGTTAACTTTTGTTTTCTGACTGTTATGCATCAGACCATGACAAAGGACTAACTTGTTGCATTACCCCCACTGAATTCCCAAAATTACCCAACAAAGCACGTGCCTCATTGCTCACTTCTTCCGGCCAGAGGAACTGAGGCTCTAACATAGGAGTTGCTCAGTTGCAGCCAATGGATCCATCTGACTCTGTTGTTTTTTCTGGAACACAACTTTCATTTGTTTATGGACAGTGTCTTTCAGCCTCGCGATTTACCTCCAAATTGCTGTGAATATTCTACCCACCCCTCTGAGAGAGCCCCACAAAGTAATGAGAGTATAGCGCCCACATGGCAGAGCCTGGCAAGCTGTCTGATGCGTGTTTGATATGCCAAAACCAGTAACAAAAATGTTTATTTTCCTGACCCCGAAAGAGCCCTTTATACGGCAGCAGTAAGAAAGGCGAACAAGCAGTGCCTGATAAAATTTCATGGCCATCCTAGGCTGCCAAAACAAAGAAGGACTAAAATGACTGTCTGTGCTTTCAATGCACGCACGCTGGCATCGGAAGCATATATTGAGGATCTGATGCGTGCAAGCGCAAAAGATCAAATGCGACATCATTGGTCTGACTGAGACGAGGCGCCAGTCACATCATGCTGTATTTGACACGGAGAAGAATTGTTCCTTGGAACATGCGACAAAAAGAAGTATCGGGTGGCGTTGGTGTCCTTGTCAATACGGACATGGCCGTCCAACATTGATTCATTTGAATGCCTAACAAACCGGATAGGATAATTACACTTGAAGAGATGTGGCCCACTGTCAGCAATTTCTATCTTTATTGTCTACGCACCAACATCCACATACAAAGAAGATGAAATTGAGAAATTCTACATGGAACTGTAGGAGTTCTATAAAAAGATCACACCTTCTACAAGATCATAGTCGGTGATTTTAATGCCAAGATAGAACAGAGAAGATTGGCTGAAGAACTCCACATCGGGACTCATGGCCTAGAATGGAACGAACAGGGTGAGAGACTATCTGAGTTCATCATGTCCACCAAGACCATTCATGGGAACTCACAGTTCCAGAAGGCTGAAGTGAAACGTTGGACATGGGAATCTCCCGGTGGACAGTTCCACAACTATGGCTTTTATTTATCTTTTTTTTTTTAACTTTTGGGCTACACCCAATGATGCTCAGGGGTTACTCCTGGCTTGGAACTCAGGAATTACTTCTAGTGGTGCTCGGGAGACCATACGGGATGCCGGGATCGAACCTGTGGGTCACATGCAAGGCAAGTGTCTTACCTGCTGTACTATTTCTCAGGCTCCTACTGAAACTATTTCTATCCTGCTTTATTTTATGTCTTTAGTTGACACTTTGACTAAAGTTCTATTTTACCACACCCATATGACATCGATGAAGAATACAACCAACTGGTTCAGCACCTCCATGATTGTGCGAAGAATGCCAAGAGAGAGAAAAACACAAAAGGACGCCTGTCTTCAGAAACTCTTGAGCTCATTCACCAACGTGGCAAGGCGCGAGCCTCAGGAGACCAAATGCTAACTTCCAAGCTTGCTAAACGGTACAGAGAAGTGATAAAAGAAGACCTCAAAGACAGAAGAGCAGAAATACTGGAAGATGCAGCAGAAGCCGGGAAAAGCATTCATACCGCCCGCCTGTCCTTCGCCAACTATAAGAACAAGATGACTGCCCTCCGATGCCCTGATGGATCTATCACATCGTCCAGAAAGGCAATGGAGAAGATTATCCAGGACTTCTACTCAAATCTCTTTGATTGCCACATCCACCTGCACACATACCAAATTCTACAGGATGGATATGTCATTCCCAACTTTCTCCCTTCTGAAATCCGACATGCCATCTTGTCGGTAAAGAAGGGAACAGCACCAGGCCCAGACAAAGTCAGACCCGAACACCTGAAGAATCTGCCATCGGTACTCATTAATACACTAGCTCGGCTCTTCACACGCTACCTGTCTGAATGCAAAGTGCCCTCCCAATGGAAAACCAGCAGGACAGTTCTACTGTTCAAGAAGGGAGACATTCACGACATTGGCAACTATCGCCCCATCTGCCTGTTGCCCGTCATCTACAAGCTGTTTACATGAGTCATCCTGAACAGGATTGGCAGAACACTAGATGAAGGACAACCATGCGAGCAAGCTGGCTTCCGGAAAGGATTCAGCACAATCGACCATATCCACACGGTAACCAAGCTCATTGAGGTTTGTAGGGAGTACAAGATGCCGCTCTGTCTCACGTTCATTGATTTACAGAAAGCCTTTGATTCTGTGGAGACTGAAGCAGTCATCGAACCCATAGCCAAACAGGGTGTTCAAACCCAATACATCAAGATGCTTCGTGAGCTGTATTATGGATTCACCACCAGGATCTCACCATTCTACAAAGAAGTGATCATTGATGTCAAAAGAGGGGTTCTACAGGGTAATACCATTTCACCAAAACTCTTCAGCGCCACCCCCGAGAACATCATGCGACAATTAGAATGGTAAGGATTGGGAGTGAAGATAGATGGTTGGCAACTACACCACCTCCGCTTCGCTGATGACATCATTCTAATAACACCAAACATTAGCCAAGCGGCACAAATGCTGGCTGACTTTGACCGAGAATGTGGAAAGATAGATCTACAGTTGAATCTGAAGAAAACTATGTTCATGAAAAAATGAACTAGTTCCTGAGGCCCCATTCACTCTCAATGGAACAAACATCTCTGAATGCAGCAGTTATGTGTACCTAGGTAGAGAAGTCAACATGATGAACGACCTAAAACCTGAGCTGCGCAGGAGGAAGAGAGTGGCATGGAATGCCTTCAAAGGCATCGAAGAAATAGCTAAAAGGACAAAGAACCTCTGGCTCCTGGCACATCTCTTTGACTCCACCATTCTCCCTGCATTAACATACGCCTCAGAGACCTGGGCCCTATGAAAGCAGGATGAGAATGCTATTCGGGTCTCCCAGGGAGGAATCGAAAGAGCTATGCTGGGAATATCACGCCTCACTCAAGTGAGAGAAGGAATCCGGAGTTCTGACCTCCGTCGCTATTCCAGAATCAGGGACGCTGTCTCGTTTGCCAAGGCTTCAAAAATAGATGGGCTGGACATGTAATGTGATTTGGAGACAACCGCTGGATTAGAGCCGTTACCGACTGGATCCCACGGGATGTCAAAAGATCACGTGGCCGCCCACCTACAAGATGGTCAGACTTCCTTGTAAAGACCCTGAAGGAACGGTTTGAGGCTCTTCATATTCCTGAATCAACCAGATGCCATTGGGCTACATTGGCACGTGATAGGGTCAAATGGAAATGTTACTGGCGCCCGCTCGAGCAAATCGATGAATAACGGGATTCAAGTGATCACGTGATCAAGTGATGGACAATCAGTAGCTGCTGCTTTCTTCCTTTTTTTTTTTTTTTTTTTGCTTTTTGGGCCACACCCGGCAATGCTCAGGGGTTACTCCTGGCTCTGCACTCAGGAATTACTCCCTGGCGGTGCTCAGGGGACCATATGGGATGCCGGGGATCGAACCGGGCCAGCGCAGGCTGGCCACGTGCAAGGCAAACGCCCTACCCGCTGGGCTGTCGCTCCGCCCCAAGCTCCTGCTTTCATACGGAATAATCGCTCCACAATTGAGACCCTTTGTGGCCTAAAAAGCCTAACATATTTACTCTCAGTAGACTAGAAAATTATAAAATATATGTCTTTTAAATAGCTGAATTGAGTCAAGGCAACAGCTCAGAGGGCTGGAAAACACACTTTGCACACCTATGAGCTTCTCTCTGGCCCCAAAACCTGTTATTTTCTAAATAACTAAATCCTGACCAAGGAACAGGTAACCTACTGCTGGTGGGCCTCCAAGAGCCCCGGGGCCTTGTAGCATTTATGTCACTCTTCGGTCTTCGTCTGACCTGTTGATGCTGAACCTGCACTCAGAGGTGGGCATGAATGCTACAGGACCCCCACCTGCACAAAAGAGAGGGAAATAGCAAGTGATTGTTGACCCAGCAGGCTGAGGCTTCCAACAAAGGCCTTGGTTGTTCCCTGGGTAGCAGAGGAAAGGGCTGAAGCAGGATTGTCACAAGGGGTTGAAATGCTCTCTGAGGATCCAAGAGTAAAATAAAATTTAAAGTAATGTAGATTCCAGAGTAAAAAATGTATACATATAAATGAGACTAGACATTTTATTATATTGTATTAAATCACATAATAACTACAAATTGACTCTTTTCCCTTTCTTTTCCTTTTTTTTTTTATAAATTGGCCCTTACTGATTTATTTTCTGATCTTTCTATTTGCCATTTCTTAAAGTTTTGTTTAAGCTTTGTGCCCAGCTGATCACGAGGCATCTGGGAGAGATGAGCGAGTTCAAGGCGCCACCCCAGCAGAGCCTTGTAAGAAGCCAGAGGAACCCCCACCACACCATGAGGGCTGCCATTTTCCACATCCGGACTCCCCTCTCCTCAGAGCTCCACCCAGCAGAAGAGCTGATCACAGCCTGGCTCATCGAGATCCACCCTGCAGCAGTCTATTTCAAGTTCAGCCCAGGTATGCCGATCCAGAGACTCACACACATGGGGCAGAGCTGCTACTTGCTCTCTCTGTGCCCAGCTGATCACGAGGTGCCCAGCTGATCACGAGGGAGGGATGGTGGGTTCTATCCCTGGCCTGCCACCCCAGCAGAGTCTCGCAAGAAGCCAGAGGAACCCCCCACACCATGAGGGCCACCATTTTCCACATCTGGACTCCCCCTGTCCTCAGAGCTCCACCTGGCAGAAGAGCTGATCACAGCCTGGCTCGCACGTCCGCTTTACGGCTGTGAGGTTCATCAATAAATGCTTGAATTTTGAGGTGACTATAAGAGAATCCCACCCGCACAGCAGTGCCTGGCAAGCTACCCGTGTTGTATTTAACATGCCAAATACCAGTAACAATTATGGACCTCATTCCTATGACTTGATGTAATGGTTTGAAGCTCTTTATGTTCCTGGAGTGGGCAGATGCCCTTGGGCTATCTCGCATGTGACAGGACGAATTGAGATGTTACTGGTGCCCACTCGACCTAATCGATATCCTACGGGAAGACCGTGATACAGACAGTGACAGTGATAAAGTTTTGTTGGAATAAGCAATATGAAGTAAATGTGTTATGTGCCTAAGGGAACTTCGGGATATTGGTGGAGGGAAGTTCGCACTAGTGGTGTTGGAACACTAAATGCTTGAAACAACTGTATAATGAACAATTTTGTAAAATATGGCAATTTTAATAAAAATTAAGAAAAATGGAAGACCCCGAGGTTCCAGGTGAGAGAGGGCCACGTTCTAGGATGGAAATAACCCCTGAAGATCCTGGGAACCAGAGAGACTGTGGAGTGGGGAGATTCCATTCCTGGCATCCCAAATGGTCCCCTGTACCTGGCCAGGAGTAACCCCCTGAGCACAGAGCCAGGAGTACCCCCTGAGCACTGCTGGACGTGGCAAATGTTCTTGAAGAGGCGTGAAACCATGGTCCTGGCCTGTGGTCTCAAAGCAAAAATAAACAGAAACCCCCTGAAGATTCCACCAGCCACCTTGTTTTTTGCTTCCTTGATGTTAGCCCACTGTACACTAGGTCCCCAGCCTTTGAAAGAACTTGGGGTGACAATCCCAGAACAAAGAATTAAACAGAAGCACCGGCTTGTAGAGTTTGGTGGCTACTGGAGCTGCTTGTCTCCGTGGGGGACAGAGTCCTGTCTTCCAGGTTGGGGCTGGGGTCTTCCTGGGGCAAGCGATGGTGAGCATGGTAGACCCCAGGAGTCAACATCCAAGGAGCTGGATCTTCATCTATTTTTGGGGGAGAGGAGGAATCATACCTGGCAGTGCTCAGGACTCATTCCTGGCTCTGTGCTCAGGAATCATTCCTGGAGTTACTCATGGAACCATATGGGATGCTGGGGGATCAAACTAGGATTAGTCATATGTGTGAGTCAAGTGCCTAGTCCACTATGCTCTCTGTCTCTGTCTCTGTCTGTCTTTTTCTCTGATTCTGTCTCTCTCTCTCCTCTCTCTCTCTCTCTTCTCTCTCTCTCTCTCTCTCTCTCTCTCTCTCTCTCTCTCTCTCTCTCTCTCTCTCTCTCTCTCTCTCTCTCTCTCTCTCTCTCTCTGTCTGTCTCTGCCCCCTTTGGTTTTGAACCACAACTGGCAGGTTCAGGAGCTATTCCCAGACTGGGGATGAAACCTAGGCCTCTTGCATACAAAGCATAACCCAGTCCATTGAGCTATCTCTCTGGCGTGTGTGTGTGTGTGTGTGGGGGGGGGGGGGTTATAGGAATCAAATGCAGGACCTCACACATGCAAGGAAAAACCTCTTTAGCCCAGCTGCTCTGGACATTTTTTTAATTAAATATTTTATTATACCACCGTGAGATATACAATTACAACGTTGTTCATGTTTAGAGGTTTTGGTCACATAGTGTCTGGACAACATTTTGTGGTGGAGGAATTGAGACTCAGAGTTTGGTCGCTTGGCCGTGACCACAAGGCTTGCGGGAGCATTGCCGTGCACAGACAAGAGTCAGAATCCAGCTCTCGATTTCCCTGCCAAGCTCACATAGGAACTTGGCTACAGCTGTTCCCTGCAGCCCTCCTTATCCCCCGCCCCCATTCCCTGTCCACATTCAGGACAGAAGCAGCCAGATGGCCCAGAGCTCTGTGCACTTCTCGGAGGCCAGGAAGGAGCAGCGGGGACAGGCACTCTGCCTGGGTCTGTGAAGCAGCAGGCCAGAGCCCCCTGATGCGGGGGCGGGGGGCGCTCTGGGGGGTTAAGAGGCTCCTGGGGACCTTGGGCGGGGTCTGCGGGTGGGGACTTGGCTCTATTGTGAGTCTGAGCCTCTGCCATATGGCGGGCACAGGCTCTGCCCTGGGGGGTCCCTGCACACAGCAGCAGCTGCCACCACATGCCTGGCCTGTATCTCTGTGCTCTGTGTCACAGGCTAGAAGCTGCTGTGGGTTCAGTAGATCCAGCTGCTTCCACTCACCCCTACAGCAAACTCAGAGCTCCAGGTCATGCCAGCCACAAGTCAAGATGCTGCCGGACTCCCAGGGCCCCTGTGGCAGGGCTGACAGATGTTGGGGCTCCCCCTACCCCCGGCCCCCTGTCTGACGTCTATCCACCTTGGGCTGAACTGAGCTGTCTTGCAATCCACAGGAACCACAGGCTGGGCTCCATTGAGAGCTTGAATAATGTATCAAAGAGCTTCTCTCAGTGTCTGAGCCTGCTGGGCCCAAAGCGGAGCTGAGCGGCAGCTCTGAGGGAAGAGAGGCCGTGGGACCATGGGGAGCCCACAGCCTGGCCGGCCCAATAAGTGGACGAGAGGCCGGGCTATAATGGGTAGGGTGTTTGCCTTGCAAGAGGCTGAACTGGCCTCAATATGATTGAGGCCACCCTATATGACTCCCCAACAAAGTGATTCCTGAGCTTAGAGGCCGGAGGAAGGAACCCCTGAGCATCCCTGGGTGTGTCCTCAATCAAGCAGCTTTAGACTGATTGCAAAACCAGTGTGCTGGGCTCCAGACTCCAAAATAAAAAACCCAGAGGCTTGCATCCAAATAATTTATTCAGATTTTTGCAAATGGGAATTATAGAAAGGTGTCATTTTTATATAGGGAACTCTTGGCCTGCCTGCCTGCCTGCCTGCCCGCCTGCCCGCCTGCCCGCCTGCCCGCCCTATCTATCTATCTATCTATCCATCCATCCATCCATCCATCCATCCATCCATCCATCTATCTATCTATATATCTATCTAATCTATCTATCAAGAGAGAGGGTGGGGGGAAAATATTATAGTTTTGTTTCATTTTGACACCACACCTGCACTCAGAGAAAAAAAAAAAAAAACCATAGTATCCCCAGGGCTCAAAATCCAGCCTGGGTGGGGAGGGCAGAAAGCTAGTGTCAGAGACAGGTAGTTGCACACAGCCAACCCATGATTGATTCCTGACATCCTGTATGGTCCCCTGAGCCCCACCAGGAGTGATCCCTGAGTGTAGGCCAGAAGTAAGCCCTGAGCACCGCCAGGCATGAACCCCCTTAAATATTTATGACCAGTGCATAGACACAGGGCAGAGCTGGGAGGGCAGAGAGGCCCTGCCTGGCTGACCCTGTCCCCCACCAGCATGGCACAGCCCAGGCGGGATGAATACCCACTACTGAATCCACAAAGTGCTCCAG